>BLBF01000039.1:1233163-1271827 GCA_015471245.1 Laticauda colubrina
AAAGCCTCCAACACAAGAACAGACTGTTGCCAGCCAATCAAAGCCACAAAACAGACAGAAGAAACCAGGAACACCAATCAATCAAACTCCAAGTCCAATGAAATAGGTCCAGGCTCCCAGCCAATCAGAATGAACCAGCCTCAAATTTAAAAACCAGGAGCTGTAAGACCCACATCCATACAGAAGCCTGATGATGGCAGATGAGATTCTGCTGAAACGTTGCTACAACTTTAACAGAACTACAATGACGTGGGATAATACCTGAAGGAAGCTGAACAGCACACATGTAAGTACCCGCGAAAACTTAAGAAAACACACACACACATATATATATATATATATATATATATATATATATATATATATATATATTTATTACAATAATTTATCTTCACTACCTCATTTTGGATATTTTCATCCATTTCTTTCACATCATTACTGAAGGAGCACTAAAGCTCACATATTTGTGATTGTTTGATATAGATTATAATTCTTTCGTCTTTAGACAAAGCTTTTTGTTAAGTCCATATATTCTTCTCTTTGATGTTCAAAAACAGGAGGTCAATTAAATTCGAAGACTGGACTTGCCAAATAAGGTGTGTTGGAGAATCATGGCTTAACAGACTATATTTTCTGATAGCTGACAACTTCCTCCATTCTCCAAAATGAATGATACCTAATCTTTTTTTAAGTGGAGCTAATATAACAGAAGAAATATAGGTTATTATGATGGAGAAAATGTGAGGAACAATGTAAATAAATAAATGACATGTAAATGTAACAGGAATAAAATAATGCATAACTGGTTGAGATGGGAGGACATTAATAAAATAAATAAATAAATAGATACTTCCACACAGTACTGGTAGAATCTAGAGCTAATTCATAAAGGAAAATATCTAGTCATTAAAGTAATTATTACTAATAACAGGATAACATATACCATGACATTCAATTCATAACAGGCAAACAACAAAGAAATCTACTAGTGCTAATACAGTTTTGTAAATTGGTTTCACATAAATAACATGTGAATTTTAAGATCTCTGTGCTAAGTCTGCATGACACATTGTGTTGTTATACACATATATGAAAATTGAAATATATGCTGGCATTCATAAGTTTGTGTGTGTGTATGTGTGTGTACATATGTATTTCTGAACACCCCATCAAATTTTCCCCCATCTGAGAAAGATTTAATATGAAAAACAGAACCAGATGAAATGTCATAACTATGAAGATTAGAAACTTGGGTACAATAGTCGCACTTCTCCTCATGGTTCTGTTTGTGTGCTTCCTACAAATATCTGATTGGCTACTCTGAGGACAGAAATTTGATATCTCCTGGCCTGTGTTTTGTTTCAGTAAGATTCTTCATAAGGTCTGTTCAAAATCATAGAAACCTGGAAACATCTATTAGTCAGCACAATTGAGTTTAATAGCAGTGTTTACATTGTTTTAAAAAGAGTTTCATACATGATTAATATATTGCAGTGGTCCTAGGAGTTATTAATCTTTGGGACTGGTGAACACATTTCAACTTTGTATTATATACCAGGGTCTCCAACCACTGGGCCCCGGACCGGTACTGGTCCATGGATCATTTTGTACTGGGCCGCAAAGAAATAATTGTGATTAAAATATATATTTTATATTAGCTAAAGCTAAGAAGCCCTTTACTATTGGGGAAGAATTGATTTTTCCAGTCCTTGAAAAAGTGTTTCAGCATGAAACTGATCCCTGATACAAAAAAGGTTGGGGACCACTGTTTTATACCATATGTTATAAGCACTTTTGCCAACAGGTCAGTGAGATGGGAAAGAAAGACTTACCAATTCAGAAAATGGCCAATATAGGAATATAATGAATTGTCTATCACTGGTTTACCAAATCTTCTGCCTTCCTGCAGCACAACATGGTACTCCCTGCTGCACTTGCATATTTCCTCCTTTTCTACTGGAAGGTGAGCACAAATAATTTTGCAGGAGCAAAATGTTACATTTTCTAAGACAGTTAGGGAAATCATGTATGGCCCAAAAAGCAGTCACTGAACGAAGCTTGAGGAAATTCTTTGCTTTTCAGTACTCATGCTACCTTTCTCATGCATATATAAAAGATCATGTAGGGCAAGTTGCCAAAAAGGGCATCCATACTGCAAGAATATTTCTGTTTAGATTAGGTTGCAGTTCCTGAGTCTATTTTAGATGGCCTAGATATATTGAGCAATACTGATGAATTATCATTGTACAGTAACTGCAAAAATAATAGCAATGAATAACAAATTTTTCTATAATAAATACTATATTAAGTATTAATGATTCAGCATTGTAACATGCTCTCTCTTTCTGTGTATTTGTGTAAATATGCAGTTTTGTTTGGTGTATAAGAAATTTTATTCTTCCTTCCTTCCTTTCTCTTTCTCTATCTCTTTCCAATAAGTAAAAATAAAGAAATAAAGATTGCAATTTAAAGCAAAATAATCTTTCCATGTCATAGAACAAGGAACTGGGTTGCCAGTGAAACAGTACAAAGAACATTTACAAATTATAACTTTGCTCTTTGAAAATGTTCTTTTATCAAAACAGGATGAATACCAGTCATACCAATCTTCCCACAAAGAAGAATAATCTTGACATGTTGTGAAAAGCAAGCCTATGACTTTTAAAAACCTCAAAGTACTATGAAAAAGTATACTGAAATTCTTTATAAAAATAGGACACATAAATAATTCATATATTGATAATTTATTATTAATATTTATTATTATTTATGTATTTGTATCCTGCCTTTATGTATCCTACATGACAAATATATCAAATACATCTTCCTTTTTAACATATTTATTAATTTTCCTATAACAACAAGACAACTTGGGTTGGGCTGAAAAAGAGAGACTTGCCCAAGGTCACCACTGGCTTTCATGGATAAGGCAGGACAATAGCTCATGGACATTGTTTGGGAGAACACTGTTTGTAAAAGCGGAGTCCCATTGTAACACCATGGAGGCCAGATCAGCAGAACAAATACCCATGAAATGTCATCCGGAGATGCCTACATACAGACAATAAAACATTCAAAGCAATACAACAACTACAACTCTACCAGATAACAGCTCTAATCCTAACCTGCATTGCACAGATGGTACTTAACTACAGTCCACTAACAATAGCCAGCCAAACAGTCCAAAATCAGACCATGACTCAGAAATATCCAAACAAACAATATTCAGACTAATTTGCATCTCTTAAAAAGATATTTAAAGACCTGTGTTCTGACAGACGAGCACAATTCAAAACACACTGATGATGCCTCCTTGAATGGTGATGAAACATTTGCAACCAAATTGCCAAGCTTGAAGCTCAAACCAACAGCTTAACTACCAACCTGAGCTACTAATATTCAAACACATTTCAGAGTTTATGATCTCTGGTATTCTAGTATGGTGCATTAACCATTAGACCAAACTTCAAACTGCTACATTCAGTATCTGGTAAGACATGTTTCAAGCTGTAACATGGAAAACATTTGGAAGACCTTTTTATGAAAGCTATTAGTATCATAACCACATCCAATGAATCCATAAATGGCACCAAAACCTAGAAAGGGAATGATTGAAGGAGGAGAAAGTCAGTAAGTCAGTCAAACACAAATCTTGAAATAAAAGATTTGAGAAAAAAATTGAGAATCTGAGACCTTAATGTAAAATGTACATCTTGCACCCACGAAAATGTCCTTATAACCATTATTTTAAAATGATCAGATGCAGACCAGCTGCCCTGGTTAACCTTCCAGCTTCAAGAACAGTATTAACCACACAAAAGTGTCAGCAAATTTTCAGACACATTTTCCACCTGCTTATGTGGTATCCATCTGTAGATAGTAAGTCCCATAGTGCAAAATCTCTCATTTTATGTTAGTCTCAATGTTCAAGGACAGTGTTGTTAAATCTTTTAGACATAAATCCTAAATTCCCAAAATATCCAATAACACTTCTGCATTCCTAACTTTGGCTGAATTAACAATATAACCATAAATGCAGCTCTTGCAGAAATGTAGGCATTTAAGAAAATGCAAGAAAGACATTCTAATAATTTTGACATCTGGTCTCTATTCTGCATGTTTTACATTAATGCTCAAGATGTAGATTGCCAGGCTAATGTATGGAGATTGCAGAACATCTGTGTTAGTTTCATGCCAACTTACAGATAAAATTGACAAAGGACCTGTCCCAAAGAGAAATTGCTCATGTTAGATAATACTACCTTGCAGTCTATGTTTTTCAGGTTGTAACAATGATACCCAGGAACCCACTGGATTTATAACAATTACAATCTATTATCTATTAATAGAAAACTGAGAATTCTCTCTGTCATGGCAATACATATGTGTGTGGTGTGTTCGTGCATGCTATTTAACAAATGATTTTCATTAGCAAGCGTGTCCATGAAATGGGAGTGTACCATATCACTTTTCCATAAACAAAGAATGCTTAATCTTATGGAATAGCCCAGAGATTCTGTCTCTTTAGAAGGGTTTTTGAATCTGTTTTAGCTGTTTAGTCGATTTATTAAAACAAGTCCTTAAAATTTAGCATGCAGTTGACTGTGAGAGAGGTGAATGGCAAAAAGATAAAATAAATTAAAAAATGTGATATCTGAACATCATGGAACTAAGAGAACACTGCTTAACCAACACATATTTCATATGCAAAGGACAAAGATACAAGAAAATTGAAGGAGCCCCTATGGGATCACCACTGTCACCCGTCATTGCAAACCTGTTCATGGAAGAATTGGAATCCAGAGCCCTGGCTAATGCCACCCACGAACCCAAACTGTGGCTAAGAAACATCGATGACACATTTGTGATTTGGCCCCATGGAAAAGAAAACCTAAACAATTTCCTAACACACCTAAACAGCACACACCCCAAAATCAAGTTCACCATGGAAATGGAAATAAACAAACAACTACCATTCCTAGATGTACTAATCTACAAAAGAACAGATGGCACACTAGGACACACCATATACCAGAAGAAAACACACACCAACCGCAACCTCAACACCCAATCCCACCACCACCCAGCACAGATAAATTCCGTGGCCAAAACACTAATTGCCAGAACCAAACGCCTGGCAGATAAGACACATATAAAGACTGAACTATGCACCCTGACTAAAGTATTGACAGCCAACGGCTTCCACAAAAACAAAATCACCAGCTTGATCCACAAAAACACACCAAGACATAACAGAGACCTAGAAGATCAACAGACCTATGGAACAGCTGTCTTGCCCTACATAAGAGGTACTACAGACAAAATCAGTAAGATACTACACAGGCATCACATCAAGACTGCCTTCAAAACAGACAAAAAAAAAGCAGCCATCCTTAAAAACCCCAAAGACAAAATTGACCTGGAAAACCAAGGCATATACGAAGTTCCCTGTGAATCATGCCTGGCCACATACATTGGACAGACCAATAGAAGAATAAGTACCCACCTGGATGAACACAAAAATGCAGTAAAAAAGCTAGAACACACGTCCTCACTAGTCCAACACATGAAAACCACAGGTCACAACATCAACTTCAATGGCACTAAAACCCTAGCCACTATAGAAAACCCCAGCCACAGAATCATCAGAGAAGCCATAGAGATTGAAAAAAGACCTGAAAGCATGAATAGAAGAGATGATTCCACCAGACTGGTCAATCATTTGGAAGCCTGCACTCTCAAATAGAAAGATCTCCACACCACAAACCAGGCAAACACCTGGGCACAAACAGATTCCCCCTGATACCTCCAGCTCCAACACACCCCAACCAGGCACCCAGATGAAACCTAGCTTCCTAATAGATAATAGCCGTCCTTTCATGCAAAGTCAAGCTGCACTGAAAGCCTCCAACAAAGGAACAGAGTGTGGCCAGCCAATCAAAGCCACAAAACAGACAGAAGAAACCAGAAACAACAATCAAACAAACTCCAAATCCAATAAACACAGACCAAGACTCCCAACCAATCAGGATGTAAAAAAAAAAACCATCCTGGCACAACAATAGGCTAGCCTCAAATTTAAAACCAACGACTGTGAGACTGACCCAGTCTCAATACAAACTCAATACAGAAGCCTCAATACAGAAGCCTGATGATAGCAGATGAGATTCTGCTGAAACGTTGCTACAACTTTAAAAGCACTACAATGATGTGGGATAATACCCGAAGGAATATGAACTGCATTCATGTAAGTACCCGCGAAAACTTAAACACACACACACACACACACACATAAATGCCACCCACAAACCCAAACTATGGCTAAGATACATCGATGACACATTTGTGATTTGGCCCCATGGAAAAGAAAACCTAAACAATTTCCTAACACACCTAAACAGCACACACCCCAAAATCAAGTTCACCATGGAAACGGAAATAAACAAACAACTATCATTCCTAGATGTACTAATCTACAAAAGAACAGATGGCACACTGGGACACACCATATACCAGAAGAAAACACACACCAACCGCTACCTCAACGCCGAAACGTTGCTACAACTTTAACAGAACTACAATGACGTGGGATAATACCCGAAGGAAGCTAAACAGCTTATATATATATATGTGTGTGTGTGTGTGTGTGTGTGTGTGTGTGTGTGTGTGTGTGTCTATCTATACCTATCTCTATCATCTATCTATCTATCTATCCATAGATTTTCACGGGAACAGGTATGCAGGGCTTGCCGCGTTTGGGTCTTTTCCCATGTAAGATTGAGAGTATCTTGGCGATGTTTCGATGAGGTCCCACTTGCCATCTTCAGGCTGCTGCTTTTGGCTTTGTGCATGATCAGAGCTGCTATCTATAAATACTGGTGGGGAGATGTGATGTGCTGGCTCTGTTGTTAGCGGGCTGGTTGGCTGTGTTGTTATTTCTTGATTGGTTGATGTAGCTGATGTTTGCAGATTGGTCAGCTTTTTCGTAAGGACATGTGTGGCTGAGGTATTGGCTGTGTGTCTATCATAACAATAGAACTCAGAAGGTAATCACACATCCCATTACCCAGGTTGTTACAACACAGGAACTGGACAGACACATTGTCATATATTTATGAGAATATATGTAAGAGAATATATATTTTCTTGCATTTATAATCAGTTAAATCATATATAAATTCTATTTTGATTCCATTTAACTTAATGTATACTATCATGGAAATAGAATAGACCTCTGTGTCTGTCAGTGCAAGGATGATATCAATTGAAGAAACAAAAGCTTTTTTGAACCAGTGGGACAAACTTTTCTTTTTAATTACCTCCACTGCAGTTGATCCTTATAGAATACTGGGAAACAATTCCAGAAAATTCTTCTTTTCACTTTTACATCTTTCCATGAACTGTTGAGTAAACTCTAAAGAAGGGAACTTTCTTTACTTATTGAAAAATCTTAGACTAGCTTGAACCCTGAATGTAACCAGTAATAAACAGCAAAAGAAATTATATAATCTCTGTGGGCCAAAAGTTTTGTATAAAATTTATTAAGGAATAACACATTGAGAAATGGGATGAAAGAGAAGTATTTTTATTAGCATTGGTATTGGCCTTGGTAATTGTAGGAGAAAAGCAGGCAGAGCTGGGGGGTGAAATTAAACATCAGTTTAGAGTCACAAGACATTGAAGTCCACACATACCCCTGAATTTCATTGATAGGTTTTAATAAATCCTTTGTTCTGCAACTTGAGGAATAATCCTAATTCTTTGCACTTAACAGTGATATATATAACTTTGCCTCTTGAGGTTTTTTTTAACATCAATATTAAAATAGTTGCACTGACTACAGTTTGTAACTAAGACAGGTTGATTAACGTATAAGACTTTCCCAATACTGTAATTACCACAGAAGCTCTTTGTCATATATCAACTGATAGATACATTATTGGTGTCCAAAAAAAAAAAAAAAAGCTTTATGTGTTGGCGTTCATCCAATAAAGTAAGCAAACATCATTACTATTATAATTTATGTGCATCTTGAAAATATGTTTTCATATTTTATACTTATGACCATAAAGATATATACTGGCATTACAATCATTTCTTAGAATGCATAGTTAGGTAATTAATAGTGTTTTTTAATTTAGTGTTTTAAAATATTGTTATGTTACAGCTTGCTGCTGTTGTTGGCTGAATATGTTTACATAAAATAAAGCATATAAATATTTCAAATAGCAAGGAAGTATTGAAATACTTGAAGAAGTATTTTTTGCTTTTTGATATTGATATGCAGAATATTTTGGTACAACCTCAAGTATGTACAACTCAAAAATGTTACAAATTTCACAATTTTTATGCATACGATCCCTGCCTGGTTCATGCTTATTTTTACTTTTTATATTAGACAGTGAGGCATGGAGCACAACAGAGGAAGCAATGAGTGTTGTTCCTGGCATGCATGAATTAGAACATAAGGAATTCTCACTAAAGTTCAAACAAAACCACTAATTGGAGGTATCCTTTGATATTTGCAAATAAGGAATTCTCAGTAAACTTCAGTCAAAACCACTAATTGGAAATATACTTTGGTATTTGAAGACACATGTACATGTATTTGCTACTGTGTGTAAACTCAACTTGAAATGTTCAAAATGACTATGAGAATATATATTTAGACAGAAGAAGAAACACATTTTTTAATTTTCTGGTTTCTATGGTATTGATGATTCAGTCCTATAATGTACATGCCAGAAAGAAATCCTAAATTATACACATCAGAAAATGAAATGTTGAAAGATTTTTTTACAAACTCTTCTTTTAAGAAGGCAGAATACATGCAAATGTTTCAAGTTTTTCCCATGAAATACAAACAGGTGCTTAGATCCATAACTTATTCATTGGTTATCATTCTTTTCTGTAATGATTTCATTATTGGGCAATATGTGTGTCTTTTCTATTGCTGCATTCTGTCCTGCTCTCTTAGATCAAATTGACCCCTTTATCCCTGGCTGTTCTTCCAGGTATGAGGGTCCGGAGATTAAATCAGTCTCTGTGTTATAGTGATTGGTGTTGGTCGTCTTGCCCATTATGTTTGTATCTTTGCTGTTTATTGCTTTTTTATTCTGTTTTTGTTCCTTTCTCTCACAGAGAATCACTCATGAAAGATAGATGGCCATATAAATTGAATGAATGAACATACCAAAAAAACAACAACCAGCTATGTAACAGTGGCACACAACTGTAGAAATACTGCATATATTATTTTTTCCTTTTGGCATAGAAAAATTATTGGATAACAATTTTTTTGTATCACAATATTCATAATAGTTGTTGTCAATTCTGGTTCCTTATTCTCAAGTCAACCTAAAGCCCATGTCACACTACACCAATGGATGGAAAGAGGATGTAAAACAGAGAAAAACACTTGCCATCCATTGGTTAACGCGATGCATCCGTTCTGTACTCACTGCGTCCGTTTTTCATCCTCTCTATCTGTCCAACATCCGTCTACTGAGATTTCATCCGCTCAAAAAGTTTTGAGCTGCACAAAACTTTTTGAGCGGATGAAGTATCCAACGCATCCGTTCTACATCCGCTACGCATATGGGGAACATCCGTTATACATCCGTCATCATCTGTTACGCATCCGCGATATCCGCTAGGCATCCTCTGTGCATCCGCGCAACTCACATCCGCCTCAGCGGAAAACGGACACAGGAGGAAGCGAAACGGACACACAGCATTAGTAGCACGGACGTAGAAAGGATGAAAGTGGATGCAGCTGGCATATAAAGCATTAAAACGGAAAAAACATTCGTATAGGGGATGTATCTCGGATATTTAGGATGTCGGGAGGATGTCTAGAGGATGCGGAAGGACACCTAGTGGAAAACCTATATTTCCTATAAAAAGGGGGAGGAAATCACCTGGATCTCACTTTCAGTCCAGCAGCCCTGCTGTGCAGACTTCTTCAGCCTTGATTTTGCTCTTGCTCTTCCACAGCATCCAGTCATCTCCACCATGGATTGTCGCACACTCCTTTTGGTAGCAGCCATCATTCTACAACAGTGCGAAGCCCTCTACAGACTCTTTCACCTGTTCTACGCAAGGAAAAGGAGGTGTCCAAGAAGTGTGTGGGTCTGAAGATGGATCGCGAGAAGAGCCAAGTACAGATTGTATGACAAGCTGATGGTGGAGCTGAGGAACAAAGACCCTCGTGCATTCCAGCACTTCATGAGGATGCCTCCAGCCATGTTTGACGAAGTTGTGGAGCGGCTGAGACCCAGGTTGACCAAGGCAAACACCAACTTCTGGCCCAGCCTGGACCCTGGGCTAAAGGTGGCACTGACTCTGCGCCACCTGGCCTCTGGGACCACGTACAGGAACATGCAGTACGCCTGGAGGATGCCACATAACATCATCAGCATTGTGGTCAGAAAGGTGGTACAGGCCATCATCGAAGAATACCTGGAGGAGCTCGTCCAGTGCCCCTCCACTGAAGAAGACTGGAAGAAAGTTGCAGAGCAATGGAATCAGAAGTGGAACTTTCCCCACACCGTTGAAACCATAGATGGGAAGCACGTGGCCTGCAAAGCTCCAGCCAACTCAGGGTCCAATTATTTCAACTACAAGGGCTTCTTCAGCATCATCCTCTTTGCCATGGTCGATGCTGACTACAAGTTCATGTACATCGATGCTTCAGGAAACGGGTCAGCTTCAGATGCCCAGGTATACAACGCCAGTGACCTCAAGGGTGGGCTGGAACGCAACCTCATCATGGGCTTCCCAGATCCAGACCCCCTGCCCAATGACACATAAGATGTGCCCTACTTCATCGTGGGGGATGACGCCTTCTCCCTCAGAACCTACCTCATGAAGCCCTACACATCCAGATGCCTCACACGTGAAGAGAGGATCTTCAACTACAGGCTGTCCAGGGCAAGACGGGTGGTGGAGAACGCCTTTGGCATCCTTGCCAACAGATTCCAGGTACTTCTCACCACCATGCAGCATCACCCACAGACCGTGAGGAGCATCGTGGAAGCTTGCTGCATCCTGCACAATCTCATGTGCACCCGCTACCCAGTGTTGCAGAACAGCCTTGTGGACCGCCAACAAGGCAATGGGGACATGGAGCCTGGTGAATGGAGGCCAGGAGTAAACCTGATAGACACTGTGGATGTGCCAGGCCCCAACAGAGCTTCATGTGAAGGGAAGAATCAGTGCAACCCCCTGAAACACTGGTGCAACTCCCCAACTGGAGCAGTGGAGTGGCAAGACAGGATGGTAGATGCTTAATGGATGCTTCCTTCAGCCTGTCTCATCACACTGATGAGATTGGGTCATGTATGTTGAGTGGCCCTACAATGAACAGGGCATTTAATAAAGAGTTGTGTTTATGTTGAAATGTGTTGATGAATGATTAAATTGTTATTGATAATAAAGGGCCATATGTGTGGCACCTGGGAGGGTGGACCATACAGTCCCACTATGCTTGCACTGGAGGTTTATCTATCCCATTGCTATCCTTACCCATCCCACAGCTATTACCCATCCCACAGGTATCCCTGCCCATCCCACTGCTATCCTTACCCATCCCACAGCTATTACGCATCCCACAGGTATCCATGCCCATCCCACTGATATCCTTACCCATCCCACAAGCATGCAAAGGCTTAAATCATTTCTAAAAGTTTCCACCAAGACTTTATTTACTAAAAGAACTGAACCAAGTGTGTGAAGCAAAGATAACCTTTATTAATAACAAACTGTAAAAGCAAAATGACCCAAGTAAAGTGTCCCAAGCAAAGATAAAGTCAACAGGTAGCAACCCAGTCTCTGGCACTCTTCTCAGTCACTCTGAGGCATGCCCATGGTCTCAGGGGTGAAGGGTCCAGGTGCTGTAGAGGTGGCAGTGGCTGGAGTGCTGGTCTGAGGCGTCATTGGGTTGCCTGGCCCCGAGAGGACAACAGGGGATGGTGTGTGGAGGAAGCTCTCAGAGAGCTGGCTCAGTCCCGTGATGTTGAAAGCCCCTTCCTCCATGACATGGGGTGTCAGTCCCAAGACCGATGACAGATGTTCTGAGGCCAGGCTTGGCTGTGGGGTGGAGGAAGGAGGAGTGTAGTGGGGCTGTCTGGTCTGCAGCTGTCGGTGGCATCTGTGGCATCGGTGGCATCTGTGGCATCGGTGGCATCGGTGGTATCAGTTGCACCTGTGGCATCGGTGGCACCTGTGGCAGGCGAGGAACCTGTGCCTGGACTGGGAAGGGCTGCCTGTGCTGCTGGAAGTCATGGTAGCCATAGCCTTGGTAGGTGAGGGCCTGTGGAAAGCCTTGGAAGGGCTGTGACATCACCTGGGGTGGAGGAGCAGACCTGGACTGGGTCAGAGCAGGTTCAGCTGGGCCTGGAGGGTGTTGCAGAAGACCTGTGATCCTCTCCTTGATCACCTGGTACTGGGATTCGGGCATTTCCATGAGGGTCTGGTTGACGTAGGTGAGGAAGGGCTTGCGGTTGGAGGATGGTATGTCGGACTGTACCAGCTGAGAGAGGAGATCTACGCTGCTCTTGATTATGTCCCTGATCTCCAAGAGAACAGTGTGGCTCTGTCCCTCCGGTCTGGCTCTCTGCCTGCTTTCTGTGGAGGTGGAGCTGGGGGTGGGGGTGGGTTGGTCTCTGGTGGCAGCAACTTTTTCTTGCTCCAACTGCGTCAGGGGGTCCTCCATGTGCTCCACTACGGGGAGTGCAGCTGTCGGGAGGGTCTCCCATGGGGCACTCCACAGATACCTGCCTGCACACAGGAGCTGATTCTTGCCCAGAAGAGGACTGGCTCTCTGTGGGTTGCCTGAGAGTGAGGGTAGACAGAGGGGTTGCTCCTCGGTGGTGGATCTCACCCTCCAAGAAGCTGTGCTTGACCATCACATAGGTCTCCCGGTCAGTGAGCTTGACCGTGGCCTGGCCAGACTTCTTCAGGTGCAGATTGCCATACCAGGTGTGCATGTGCTTCCACCATCTGAGGAGGACATCCGAAGTGTAGCCCAGGCTCTCTGCCTTCTCTCTCCAAGCAGCCTACTTCCGCTTAGTGTCTCGATAGAGCCTGTGTCCCTTCTGCCAGAGGTACTCGTTCTCCCTCAGCCATTTGAGCACCTCATCCTCATGTTCCTCTGCAATGGAGTACTGTCTCCTCTCCCCCTTAACTCGCGAATGCCTCTTCCTCCCTCTGGCAGAGCCTTCTGGGTCCTCATCAGAAGGGCTTTGAGGTTCTAGGGACTGGTCCACCACACCACCACCACCACCAGCAGCAGCAGCAGCAGCAGCACCAGCACCAGCAGCACCAGCAGGACCAGCAGTAGCACGAGCAGCACCAGTACCAGCAGGACCAGGAGCAGCACCAGCAGAGTCAGCACCAGCAGAAGCACCAGCACCAGGAGCAGGAGCAGCACCAGCAGAGTAAGCACCAGCAGAAGCACCAGGAGCAGGAGCAGCACCAGCAGAAGCACCAGCACCAGCAGAGTCAGCACCAGCAGCAGAAGCCCCAGCAGAAGCAGAGTCAGCGCCAGGGGTTGGGATGGTGGTCCTGTCCTTCTTGCCAGGGCTGGCAGGAGTAGACACAGGCTTCCTCTTCTTCCCTATGGTTGTTGGCTGAAGATGTATCTGGCAGCAGGTCTTTCCTCTGAATGGTGACCTGCTTGCGAGCTGCATCCTTTTATATCCGCAGGGCTGATCCTCCTCACATCCTCCTCACATGCGCAGTGAACGCTTTGCATCCGCTAGGCATCCGCTAGGTGTCCGTGATGCATCCGCGTCATCCGCTAGGCATCCGCTCTGCATCCGTTCTTTCCGCTGCGCGTCCGCTTTGGTGTTCTCCCCCGGAAGCCCTGCGGATGTGCCATCCGCTTCCATCCGCTTCCATCTGCTAGGCTTCTGTGGTGCATCTGCTTAACATCCTGGCTACATCCTCTCCCCATCCGTTCCTTTCCGTTGTTGTCTGCTCTGTTTAATGCAAATTTTGGGCACTTTTGAGAGCGGATAACAACGGATGGAAAATTTGCTCGTCTGCTGTGTCCTTTTTACATACATTTTGCATCCATCGGCCGATGTGACCTAGCCTTAAAGAAGGAATTGACTGACATACATTTTGATTTGTGTAGATTTATAAAAACAGATTAAGAAAGATTGCAGTTATGGGTTTTTTATGACTTCATTAAAAGTTTTAAATCTTATTTCAAGATTTGGTAAAAATTCAGCGCATAAAAGTTATGGTAGGTTGTAGACATGACAGTCACAATAATCTGTTGACAAGAAGTTATAATTATAATGCTCATTTTGCCATTTCCTTCAGTGTCATATAATATTCTGTACTTTTCCAGTTTATTATTTCTTTCAAGGGAGTAGATAAGTACAATTTCAAGCAAAGTCCAAAACTGAGGTCAGGTATATTTTTTATGTCATAAGAAACCCATTTTCAGGTACAGAAGCACCAATGTAGATGTCAGAGACTGGAAGCTTGCTTTATAAGTTATGGGGCAGGAATCCTGTTAGGTATCCAGGAACATATATATGATGCCTAACTCAAAAGGTTGATATTTCTACTGCTGTGGTTATACATTCAAGTGAGCTTTCAGAATAACAGTTCTAACTATAAACACAAGAGCAGAAATACTTAGGATGTTTTATAGCACTCTTTCGATGTATGTTGTTGATTGGCTCATTTTCTTGGACATGATTGCAATATAGTCTTTTACAGTTCTCATGGGATGTTGAAAAGAAATAATGCTGTCTTGAACTTTACCAAACGTGACACTTATTTGGTATTTGATACTGATGTTGACATTCCTGCCAAACAAATAGCAGTGTAACACAATGCAATGGAAATGGCACTGTACATAATATATTTACATAACGAATACTTGGTACGTATTTCAGCTAAATGTACTGAATTTGAGAAATTAGAAAGCTTTAGTTTGTTTATGTGAGTGGAACACCCTTGTCTACAGCTATTTCACAATTGCTTAACAAGAGTTGATTCATACTGATTGCTTCAGTTGCATAAACTGTAAAGCCCATGTCACACTGGCCAACGGATGCAAAAAGGACACAGCGGACGAGCAAAATGTTCCATCTGTTGTTATCCACTCTCAAAAGGGGCAAAAATTTGCATAACCGGAGTGGATAACACGGACGCGGGGAGGATGCAGGGCGGATGCAAAGCGGATGCGGAACGGAAGCCCAGCGGATGGAAGCGGATGAGAGCAGATGGAGCGTCCACTAGGCTTCTGGGGGGAGGCAGCAAAGCAGACGCGGAACGGATATAGCGGATGCACAGCGGACGCCGAACGGATGAAGCGGATGCACAGCAGATGCACAGCGGAAGCCTAGCAGATGCCTGGCGTTAATTGTGCATGCGGGGAGGATGCATTGCATCAGCCCCGCGGATATAACGGAAGCAGCTCGGAAGCAGGTCGCCATTCAGAGGAAAGACCTGCTGCCGGACGGATTGGCTGCCTTTCCTGCCCTGCCTGCATGTCTGCCTGCAAGCCTTGCTGCCAGCCTTGCTGCCAGCCTCCCTGCCAGCCAGCAACCCCACAGTTGAAGCACAGCAAGCCTCAGCCATCTGCTGCCAGCCCTTTCAAGAGGGACAGGGCTACCATCCCGCCCCCTGGCCCTCACTCTGGTTCTGCTGGGGCTTCTGCAGCACGGGCTCACTCTTCTGGGGCTGGCGCCTCTGCTGCTTCTGCTTCTGGAGGAGCTGATGACAAGCACTCCAGCACCAGCCACCTCCACAGCACCTGCACCCTTCACCCGTGAGACTGAGCGACCAAGAGAAGTGCCAGAGACTCATTTTTGTCTCATAGCTTGTTGTTAATAAAGTCTATTTTTGAGTCACACACTTGCTTCATTTCTTTTTTTTAATAAAGTCTTGCTGGAAACTTTTAGAAATGGTTTAAGACTTTGCATGCTTGTGGGATGGGTTAAGATAGATGTGGGATGGGCAGGGATACCTGTGGGATGGGTAATAGCTGTGGGATAGATAAACCTCCAGTGCAAGCATAGTGGGACTGTATGGTCCACCCTCCCAGGTGCCACACCTATGGCCCTTTATTATCAATAACAATATAACCAATCATCCACACATGTCAACATAAACACAACTCTTTATTAAACGCCCTGTTCATTGTAGCCCAACCAAACATACATGGCCCAATCTCATCCGTGTGATGAGAGAGGCTGAAGGAAGCATCCATTAAGCATTTACCATCCTGTCTTGCCACTGCACTGCTCCAGCTGGGGAGTTGCACCAGTGTCTCAGGAGGTTGCGCTTCTTCTTCCCTTCACGTGAGGCTCTGTTGGGGCCTTGCACATCCTCAGTGTCGATCAGGTTTTGCCCTTGCCTCCATTCTCCAGGCTCCATGTCCCCATTGCCTTGTAGACGGTCCACAAGCCTGTTCTGCAAGACTGGGTCGCGGGTGCGCATGAGATTGTGCAGGATGCAGCAAGCTTCCACGATCCTCCTCATGGTCTCTGGGCTAAGCTGCATGTTGGTGAGAAGTACCTGGAACCTATTGGCCAGGATGCGAAAGGCGTTCTCCACCACCTGTCTTGCCCTGAACAGCCTGTAGTTGAAGATTCTCTCTTCACAGGTGAGGTATTTGGAGGTGTAGGGCTTCATGAGGTAGGTTGTGAGGGAGAAGGCGTCATCCCCCACGATGAAGTAGGGCACATCTTGCGTGTCGTTGGGCAGCGGGTCTGGATCTGGGAAGCCCACCATGAGGTTGCTTTCCAGCCCCTCCTTGAGGTGACTGGCGTTGTATACCTGGGCATCTGAAGATGAGCCGTTGCCTGAAGCATCGATGTACATGAACTTGTAGTCAGCATTGACCATGGCGAAGAGGATGATGCTGAAGAAGCCCTTGTAATTGTGATAATTGGACCCCGACTTGGCTGGCGCTTTGCAGGCCACGTGCTTGCCATCGATGGCTCCAACGGTGTGGGGGAAGTTCCACTTCTGTTTCCACTGCTCTGCAACTTTCTTCCATCCTTCTTCAGTGGAGGGGCACTGGAGGAGCTCCTCCTTGTATTCTTCAATGATGGCCTGCACCACTTCTCTGACAACAAAGCTGATGGTGATGGGTGGCACCCTGCAGCCGTACTGCATGCTCCTGTAGGTGGTTCCTGAGTCCAGGTGACGCAGAGTGAGTGCCACCTTGAGCCCAGGTTCCAGGCTGGGCGGGAAGTTGGTGTTTGTCTTGGTCAACCTGGGTGTCAGGCGCTGCACAACTTCATCAAACATGGCTGGAGGCATCCTCATGAAGTTCTGGAATGCCCGAGTGCCTTCGCTCCTGAGCTCCACCATCAGCTTGTTGTACAGTCCGTACTCTGCTCTTCTGGCGAACCATCTTTGGACCCAGACTTTTTTTGGGTGCCTCCTTTTCTCCCCATAGTAGAGTTCACAGAGCCTGTAGATGGTTTCGCACTGTTGCAGAAGGATGGTGGATGCCGAAAGGACTTTGTCACAATCCACGGTGGACATGACTGGATGCTGTGGAAGAGGAAGAGTCAGATGAAGGCTGCAGAGGTCTGCACAGCTTGGCTGCTGTTCTGAAAGTGAGATGCAGGCGAGTTGCTCCCCCTTTTTATAGGCAGTGTAGGTGTCCCTTTGCATCCTTTAGGCATCCTCTAGGCATCCTCTAGGCATCCTGCAGACATCCTTAATATCCGAAATAGGTCCCCTCTGCGAACATTTTTTCCGTTTCAAACGCTTTGTTTCCACTTGGCATCCATTCTGCATCTGTTCTGCGTCCGTTCCGCTTCCTCCCTGCGTCCGAGCGAATGCGAGTTGTGCGGATGTGGAGCAGATGCCTGACGGATATAGCAGATGCGTAACGGATGCGTAACAGATGCGTAGAGGATGCAGAACGGATGAACTGGATACATTTTCTGTGCAAAAGTTTTGGGCAGCCCAAACCTTTTAGAGCGGATGAAACGTCAATAAACGGATGCTGGACGGATAGAGAGGAAGCCAAACGTAGGCAGTGAGTACATCGCGTTTTCGAACGGATGGCAAGGTTTTTTGTCTGTTTTACATCCTCTTTGCATCCGTTGGTTCAGTGTGACATGGGCTTAAGGCATGAGTATTTAAATTCATTTTTATTCAAATTTAATTCTATTGATAATATGAACATACAAATGAAATAATACATTCTACTAAAATTCTACACATTTCTATACATACAGTCTGAAGAAATCATTGATGCTGTAATTATTTATTAATGTATATGCCAACCCTCTCACTAATAAGATGACCCTGTTAAATATGTATAAGATGTTAAATAAATATGTCTTAATATAGTTTTTCCAAAGTTTTTGTTATTTTTATTTTTTACAGATCTCTTCATGTGAGCAACGTGATTCCAGATTACAATATTTATACATAGTCATAGTTACACTTTCAACTTTCTTAATTAACATCACTTCAAATTATTATCCATTCGACTAATCTTTAGATAAATTTTCCTTTCATATTTCAATTCATTAATTCAGTATCAAAATCATTTCATCCTCACGTATATTTTCAATTCTTTATGCCTTATTATTTCAATTTTCAGCTTTCCACCTATTTTATGTTACCTTATGTATTGTTAACTTCTATAACTTTCTCAAGACCAATATATAATTAGACAGTCATTGAAAGAAAAAATTAGTAAAAGTAAAGTAAGATTAATACATTTAGGATCCACATGGCATATCCTCCCATCTACAATATATTTTATATATATTCTAGAGATATTCATATAAACATTTCATATTTTTTCTTTGTTTCTAAAATTTACCTATATATTTTTAATAAATTTTCATTCCCCTGCTTTTGATTATAATATAATTCATTCATTATAAATATTTTACATTCCCACATAATCCCTTCTAGTTCATCATATTTTCCATTTTCTCATATCCTTTGTATAATCAATTGTATTTTCTATTTCATGTATACCATAAAGAAAAAAAATAAAATAAAAACAGAATTAATTTCCCCTTTTACTTCCCTTTGACCAATTTCAACCTATAGCTTTATATAACCCTAATTCACACTTTTTAAACATAATTAATACCATGTTTTCACCCAAATCATCATATTCTCTGTTTTCCTAATATCATTTAAATAGTCATTAGCATATTTTAGAATATTTATATGTATATATGAAAAGATTAATAACAATAGAACCCTCTTAATATCACTCACTCAATCTTCCATTTTTCTCATATATAATTATCTAATAATCTTAAGGTAATTACCAGTAAGTTATAAGCTTCAAAGCTCCCCTGTCTACATTTCTAATAAAAAATACAAAGATACATTCCCATGTGGTGTCCCCTTTTATGCCATATCTAACTTTTATCTCTAAATCTCTCGGCCTTGTCATTGCTCTTAGTTTCAGCCAGCTTTCCCTTTACTAAGTTTTCCTGGCCTTTCCTCTTTGTCCCTCTTTTTTCCTCTAATATTACATTTATTTCCATCTGCCAGTCCCCCATCTTTCCTCCCCCCCACTTTCATTTTCTCTTTTTTGAAATTTCTTCTTGTACAGCTTCTTCTTTTGCTTACTTTTGGGAGCCTTTTCTCTTTTATATCTTATCTCTGTCGTCAATGTCTTAGTTTTAGTTCTTTTTGTGTCTTTTGGCAATGTTTTGAATCTTCATGTCCATCTTGACTGTTTTCCTCTTCCTTTAGCTCCTCCTCTCTAGAATTCCTTTGCTCAGCTATAAATTGCATGACTTTTTCTGCCAGTGTGTCCAATAGACCCCTTCTTTCTTTTATCATTTCTTTCAGGGTTTGTAGTTCCAACTTAAATTCTTTGCTTGCTTCTTCCATTTTTAATCAATTGTGTTATTCTTTATTTTATTAAAGTTAATTGTAATCCTTGCCAAGAGACCCCATTTATATCTCTTTTCCTTATTGGTCCTTCTGCTACCTTTGCACAGTCAACCCCCAACAGTCCCAAGATATTGCCTTCCTTTGTCCTCTTGCTGCAATCTCCCCCTTTTTCTTTTAAGTTTCTGGGGATCCTGTTATGTTAAAGTCTTTTATTTCATGTCTTTTCTCATTCATACATTTAACAGACCAGTAATTTTCCATAAAGTTATCCAGGAAAAAAAAAATCCTTGTACCATTAGGTGGCGTTCTATATCACTTCCACTTTTCAAAGTTCTTTTTCCCACCCTTTTTTCAATTATATTAATGTTAATTTTCAAGCATTTCAACCATTGGCTTTTTTTTTTTTAAGTATAATCAATTCCAAGCAAGTTCAGCATTTTATCCAGTGCCTAATTAATGCCAGGTTATTATTTCCAATTACATCCTTAATTTTGTTATAGCTCTTTTGTAGTCCAGATTTTTATTTATCTTGTATTGTCCTCTTGTTTTCTATTCACTGCTGTTGTACTCTCAAGTGAGGAATCTTTCTTTCTGCTTTTTGGGGTCATTAAAACAAAAGGTTCAACTTCTCTTGTCTGTATAAATGCCGCTCACAACTTCACCTCTCCAGCACACATTTAGGTCCCAATAGCTTCCTGTCTTCAGGCAGCCATTAAAACTGCCACTTCTCCCTGTATACCAAGCCAGGGAGGGGAGATACGGCTCCCCTCAACCCAGTTGGTGGTCTCCCCCTCTTCCCCCACCCCTCCGAGTGGGTCCCATAGGGGTTCAGTCCCATAGGGACCCCTCCAACAGAGTAAGCATGGATCAAAGCCACGCACAATCACAGTCTCCGTCCATCCTCGACAGAAGTGCCCAATATGTCTTAATATTTGAATATAGCATTAGGGAAAACTGTTTTATGTCAAACCATATTTTGCATTAACCCAGACAGACATAGCCTTCCACCCTATACCTCCAGATTCTTTAACTGACTTGAAATCAGAATTTCTCTATTCAAGAATATGTTTAGTCACCATGCTCCTCTGCAGATTTTATTTCTGCAATAAAACTTTTAAATTTTTCAGTTCTAGAACACTTGTGCCTTATTCCATTCTGAGGTAGTAAACCACTGTTAATCTTTTGCTGTCTTCAGCTATCACAGAGTACATTATCACTTCCTGGACAATGCTTAATAACACAGGTCTAGTCAGAAGATGGAAAACACAAAACAAATATGCATATAGAACAAAGGAGAAGATTTTCATATTTTCTGTCACATCCAACATAATTTACTTCTATACCTTTGTGCAAATTTGATGGTGATTTTCTCCAGAACAACTTTTTACTAATTTGTGGGAGGAAGCAAAATAAAATTGTCTATTTGGCTTTAAAAAATCTGGAATGATATTTTTTAAATTATCTTCCAAAACTCATTTTAAAAATGGGCCCCCAATTTTTCCCCTTACCTTGAGTAATATAATCTGATAATCCAAGTAGTTGATTGTTTTTCTTACTTATCCAAAATATAACATCTTCTCTCCCACATGAATACTTAATCTTATGTATTCTATTGTTTTAATTGTTTTATACTTTAATGAATGACACTTAAACAATCACAATGATCATGTATAGAGACCCATTAAAAATGTGGCTGCTTTAAAGTGCTGTAGTACTTTTTATCTGCATATTTTTAAACATGTCTCCTGAATAATTTGAATGATGAACAGACCTATTCTATATCTAAACCTATTGATTGGGCAAGTTAAAAATATAATCAATAAAGGATAGGATAAAACAGATATATTAGAAAATTTCATGTGTAGTTCATGCACAACTATTATTTCTACTGCAAATAGTAAGTTTGTGTATTTTGTTATATGAGATTTGCCAAGGCTGTGTTAGAACTATGTAAGTACTGTAAATACTCTGCAGCCCAGCAATTGACTCTTACTAGCCTCTGAAGGTAAAAGACTTGAAATCTGGAATATTCGATTCACTCAGCTGGATTTTCTCTATCTGCCTTCACCGTGAGGAAACAATCAACTTCTTTTGAAACTTGTTAAGTATATGATTGTGCCATTTAGGCCATAAAAAGTCATGCAAAACTGAAATGGTAATGATGGGAAGAACTGCTTCTTGGCACCCAGCCTTGGTTTCATCAGCTCCGAAGGAAATAATCCATAGACCTCTCTAGTACAAATAAACATAAGATGTGGGTCTCCTCTGACTGACTGGGTGGCTCTTTTTGAAGGAAGAGTTGTGATTTTTGGCATGCACTGGCAACACATGGTAATACTAGTGGAAAAAATATACTCCAGTCCAGTTTGAGGTTCAGCTGTCAGGAATACAAATTTCCAATTATATTCTTTACCAATATAAATTCTTGCTTCTTTATGTAGTCCGAGTTCCAATTTAGTTTCAACCGAAAAAAAGTTGGGGCTTCACTGCCACTCCATAGAAAATAGATTGGGTAATGATTCTCCCCTCTGGGCTTCACATTTTGTAATTCTCATGTCAACATTATTTTATTTTATATTTTATTATATATTTTATTTTATTTATTTATTTATGACATTTTGCATCCATCCACCGCCTCACAGAGGGACTATTATTGAAGGACATCAAGTATTTTAAGATATGTTCAAATAATACTACTGATGCCACAGTGGAATAGATTTAAAATTGCATCCTCACTGGTTATGTAAATGTTCTTCATCTTTAGGTTTGTTTATTAAGGCTTCATCTCTAAAAAGCTTATGTTACCTCTTATTCTACTCTTGACTTTAAGAAAAGATTTGACATTTAAGCAGCAGCATCGTTTTCTGTAGTGTAATCCTTCATAATTTGACTTCAGTATATATTTTAATACAATTAATCATTTGATGTGTAAATTGCAAAAGAACTTATACAGTAATATAAAGAAAAAAAGAAAATCCATTACTTTTATCTCCCCTTTCCCACTCTACAGTCCTTTAATATAACAACAACAACGATAACGATAACGATAATGACAACAACAACAACAACAACAACAACAACAACAACAACAACAATAATAATAATAATAATAATAATAATAATAATAATAATAATAATAATAATGTTTTCAAGATGGCTGTGCACATGGATGCTGCAGCTAACCGCTCCTTCTTTCAGTGTATGGTGTGTATGATTCTGTGTGTGTTTTGGATCCTTTCCTTGATTGAATCCTGTGGGGCAAAGAGCATTTATAGCCAGTAAGCCTTGTTACATATTGGACTGAAATGTGAAAAGGCTATTACGGATGATTTTATACATTCTTATAACATACCAAAGGAGGTAGCTAGGCCCCTGGAAAAGCCATGGATCACTATCCCTGTAGGAAGGAGGAAGAGGTGGAGAAAGGAGAACAGGAAGAGGAAGAGAAGATGCCATGCTGGGGTTTTCTTTAGGCTGAGTAAGTTTCCATAAAAGCCATCAATTCCAAGTATATTTCTTACCAATGCAAGATCTCTGACTAAAGCCCCTGTCACACTGCACCAATGGATGCAAAAAGGATGTAAAACGGACAAAAAAGCTTGCCATCCATTGGTTAACGCGATGTACTCACTGCCTCCGTTTTGCTTCCTCTCTATCCGTCCAGCATCCGTCTATTGACGTTTCATCCACTCAGAAAGTTTTGAGCTGCCCAAAACTTTTGCGCAGAAAATGTATCCAATTCGTCCGTTCTGCATCTGGTACGCATCCGTTCTGCATCCATTACACATCTGCTATATCCACTAGGCATCCGTTCTGCATCTGCGCAACTCGCATCTGCTCGGACGCAGGAAGGAAGCGGAACAGACGCAGAACAGATGCAGAATGGATGCCAAGCGGAAACAAAGCATTTAAAACGGAAAAAACGTAAGCAGAGGGGACCTATCTCGAATATTAAGGATGTCTACAGGATGCCTAGAGGATTCCTAGGGGATGCAAAGGGACACCTATACTGCCGATAAAAAGGGGGAGCAACTCACCTGCATCTCACTTTCAGACCAGCAGCCCAGCTGTGCAGACCTCTGCAGCCTTCATCTGACACTTCCTCTTCCACAGCATCCAGTCATGTCCACCGTGGATCGTAACACAGTCCATTTGGCAGCCACCATCCTTCTGCAACAGTGCGAAACCATCTACAGGCTCTGTGAACTCTACTACGGGAAGAAAAGGAGGCGGCCAAGAAGCGTCTGGGTCCGAAGATGGATTGGGAGAAGAGCAGAGTACGGGCTGTACAACAAGCTGATGGTGGAGCTCAGGAACGAAGACACTCGTGCATTCCAGAACTTCATGAGGATGCCTCCAGCCATGTTTGACGAAGTTGTGCAGCGCCTGACACCCAGGTTGACCAAGGCAAACACCAACTTCTGGCCCAGCCTGGAACCTGGGCTCAAGGTGGCGCTCACTCTGCACCACCTGGCCTCAGGGACCACCTACAGGAGCATGCAGTATGGCTGGAGGGTGCCACACAACACCATCAGCATTGTGGTCAGAGAAGTGGTGCAGGCCATCATCGAAGAATACCTGCAGGAGCTCCTCCAGTGCCCCTACACTGATGAAGGATGGAAGAAAGTTGCAGAGCAGTGGTACCAGAGGTGGAACTTCCCACACACCATTCGAGCCACAGATGGGAAGCACGTGGCCTGCAAAGCACCACCCAAGTTGGGCACCACTTATTTCAACTCCAAGGGCTTCTTCAGCATCATCCTCTTCGCCATGGTCGATGCTGACTACAAGTTCATGTACATCGATGCTTCAGGCAGCGGCTCCTCTTCAGATGCCCAGGTATACAACGCCAGTGACCTCAAGGAGGGGCTGGAAGGCACCCTAATCATGGGCTTTCCAGATCCAGACCCCCTGCCCAATGACACACAAGATGTGCCCTACTTCATCGTGGGGGATGATGCCTTCTCCCTCAGAACCTACCTCATGAAGCCCTACACTTCCAGACACCTCACCCGTGAAGAGAGGATCTTCAACTACAGGCTGTCCAACGCAAGGCGGGCCAATAGGTTCCAGGTACTTCTCACCACCATGCAGCATCGCCCAGAGACCATGAGGAGGATCGTGGAAGCTTGCTGCATCCTGCACAATCTCATGCGCACCCGCTACCTGGTCTTGCAGAACAGGCTCGTGGACCTCCAACAAGGCAACGGGGACATGGAGCCTGGGGAATGGAGGCAAGGGCGAAACCTGATCGACACTGAGGATGTGCAAGGCCCCAACAGAGCCTCATGTGAAGGGAAGAAGCAGCACAACCTGCTGAAACACTGGTGCAACTCCCCAGCTGGAGCACAGGAGTGGCAAGACAGGATGATAGATGATTAATGAGTGCTTCCTTCAGCCTGTCTCATCACACTGATGAGATTGGGCCATGTATGTTGGGTGGGCCTACAATGAACAGGGCGTTTAATAAAGAGTTGTGTTTGTGTTGACATGTGTGGATGATTATTACATTATTATTGATAATAAAGGGCCATAGGTGTGGCACCAGGGAGGGTGGACCATACAGTCCCACTATGCTTGCACTGGAGGCTTATCTATCCCACTGCTATCCTTACCCATCCCACAGCTATTACCCATACCAAAGGTATCCCTGTCCATCCCACTACTATCTTAACCCATCCCACAAGCATGCAAAGGCTTAAACCATTTCTAAAAGTTTCCACCAAGACTTTATTAAAAAAAAGAAATGAAGAAAGTGTGTGAATCAAAGATAAACTTTATTGAACAACAAGCTGTAAAACAAAAATGACCCAAGTCAAGTGTCCAAATAAACTCTACAGGTAGCCAGCTACCCAGTCTCTGGCACTCTTATTGGTCACTCAGAGGTGTGCCCAGTCTCAGGGGTGAAGGGTCCAGGTGCTGTGGAGGTGGGTGGTGCTGGAGTGCTGGTCTGTATTGTCATTGGGGTGCCTGGCCCCGAGAGGACAACAGGAGATGGTGTGTTGAGGAAGCTCTCAGACAGCTGGCTCAGACCCGCGATGCTGAGAGGTCCTTCCTCCATGCCATGGGGTGTCAGCCCCAGTACTGATGACAGATGTACTGAGGCCGGGATTGGCTGTGGGGTGGAGGAAGGAGTAGTGTAGTGGGGCTGTCTGCTCTGCAGCTGGGTGAGGACTGGCGTGGGTGGCATCGATGGTGTGGGTGGCATCGCTGTCATCGGTGGCATCATTGGCGTGGGTGGCATCGGTGGCATCAGTGGAACCGGTGGCAACGGTGTCGCCCGATGACGCTGTGCCTGGACTGGGAAGGGCTGCTGCCTGTGCTGCTGGACCTCCTGGTCGCCGTAGCCCTGATAGTTGAGGGCCTGTGGGAAGCCTTGGTATGGGAGGGACATCACCTGGGGTGGAGGAGCAGACCTGGACTGGGTGGGAGCAGGTTCCTCTGGGTCTGGAGGGTTGTGAAGCAGCTCCGTGATCTGGTCCTTCACCACCTGGTACTGGGATTCCTCCATGTTCTTGAGGGTCTGGTTGACATAGGTGAGGAAGGGCTTGCAGTTGGAGGATGAGGAGTCGGTGCTGACCAGCTGAGAGAGGACATCTATACTGGTGCGGATGGCGTCCCTGATCACCAGCAGGACAGTGTGGCTCTGCCCCTCCTGCTGTCTGGCTCTCTGTCTTTCTGTGAAGGCGGAGCTGGGGGGGGTGGATGCGGCTACGATTGTGGTGGACTCGATGTCTCCTCTCTCCCACCGCACCAGGGAGTCCTCCACGTGCTCCACCACGGTGACAATAGCTTTCAGCGGGTTCTCCGCCATGGCACGCTCCACAGAAACCTGCCTGGAGACAGGGACTGACTCTCGGCCGGAAGAGGACTGGGTCTCAGCAGGCTGCCGGAGAGAGAGGGTAGACAGAGGGGCTCCTGGTGCTCCTCGGTGGCAGATCTCACCCTCCAGGAAGCTGCACCTGGCCATGACGTAGGTCTCTCTGTCCGTCAGCTTTACTGTGGCCTGGCCAGATTTCTTCAGGTGCAGCTTCCCGTACCAGGTGTCCATATGTTTCCACCAGCCGAGGAGCACCTCCGAAGTGTAACCCATACTCTCCGCCCTCTCTCTCCAAGCAGCCTGCTTCCTTTTGGTGTCCCTGTACAGCCGGTGTCCCTTCCACCACAGATAGTCGTTCTCTCTCAGCCACTCCAGCACCTCATCCTCGTGTTCCGCCTCAATGAAATATTGCCTCCTCTCCCGTCCCCGCATACGCCTCTTCCTCCCTTTTCCAGGACCAGATGGGCCCTCATCAGAGGGGCTCCCAGGTGGTAGAGGCTGCTCCTCCACACCACCACCAGCAGCAGCACCAGCAGGATCATAATCAGCATCATCATCATCAGCAGCAGCAGCAGCAGCAGCAGGATCAGCAGCAGCAGCAGCAGGAGGACCAGGATCAGCAGCAGCAGAGTAATCACCAGGAGCCCCAGCACCAGCAGCACCAGCAGCACCAGCAGCACCAGGAGCCCCAGCAGCACCAGCACCAGCAGCCCCAGCAGCACCAGCAGCCCCAGCAGCACCAGCAGCCCCAGCAGCACCAGCAGTACAAGCAGGACCAGGAGCACGAGCAGGATGAACAGGATGAGCAAGACCAGGAGCACGAGCAGTACGAGCAGTACAAGCAAGTCCAGGAGCATGAGCAGGACGAGTAGGACCAGCAGCAGCTTCAGCAGAGTACGCAGCAGAAGCACCACTGCCAGGAGCAGCTTCAGCAGAAGCTCCAGCACCAGAAGAACAAGCCCGAGCAGCAGAAGCCCCAGCAGAAGCAGAGTCAGGGACAGGGGGCGGGAGGGTGGCCCTGTCCCTCTTGCCAGGGATGGCGGCAGGTTGCTGAGACTTTCGCTTCTTCCCCATGGTTGTGGGGTTGCTGGCTGGCAGAGAGGCTGGCAGGCACCAAGGCTGGCAGGAAGCCTGGCACCAAGGCTGGCAGGAAGCCTGGCAGGAAGGCTGGCACGAAGCCTGGCAGGCAGGCAGGCAGGCAGGCAGGCAGGCACCAAGGCTGGCAAGCAGGCAGGCACCAAGGCTGGCAGGCAGACTGGCTGGCAGGGAGGCTGGAAGGCAGGCTGGCAGCAAGGCTGGCAGGGAGGCTGGCCAGGAGGCTTGGAGGCAGGCTGGCAGAAAGGCTGGCAGCAAGGCTTGCAGGCAGGCTTCCCTTTATATCCGGGGGGCTTGTGCAATGCATCCCCCCCGCATGCGCAATTAACGCCAGGCATCCGCTAGGCTTACGCTGTGCATCCGCTAGGCTTACGCTGTGCATCCGCTAGGCTTCTGCTCTGCATCCGCTTCATCCGCTGTGCATCCGCTTCATCTGTTCCGCGTCCGCTTTGCTGAGGCCCTCCGGAAGCCTAGCGGATGTGCCATCCACTCCCATCCGCTTCCATCCGCTAGGCTTCCATTCCGCATCCACTTTCCATCCGCCCTGCATCCTCCCCGCGTCCGTGTTATCTGCTCTAGTTATGCAAATTTTTGTCCCTTTTGAGAGCGGATAACAACAGATGGAACATTTTGCTCGTCCGTTGTGTCCGTTTTGCATCCGTTGGGCAGTGTGACAGGGCCTTAACAAAATGGATGAATTAAGGCTACAGATTGCAAAGACTAAATTCATCAAGAACTGCTATGTTTTTCTAATCACAGAAACTTGGCTTCATTCACTCATTCCAGATGCAGCTGTTGGGCTGGAAGGCTACATAGTTCACCAGCAGGACAGGAGTACAAATTCTGGCAAGATCAAAGGGGGAGGTTTAAGCCTTTATGTGAACAAAAGCTGGTGTATCAATACAAAGACTGTAGACAGCCACTGCTCCATACTCCATGGATCTTGTGTATATGACTCTTAAATGTATACCCATATATCTTCCACAGGAATTCAGCGTGGTTTTGATTACTGCAGTTTATATTCCACCTGATGCCAATACTACCATAGCTTTGGGATTCTTGTATAATATTGTAGTAATCAGCAGAATAAGTATCCTGATGCTGTGCACATCACAGCAGGGGCCTTTAAGCAAAGTGATTTAAAAGAAGTGTTCCCTAAATTCTATCAGCATGTTAAGTGTGCTACTAGAGGAGCAAACATATTGGACAAAGTATGTACCAACATCAAACATGGCTATAAGGTTATATACAATTACCACATTTGGGACAATCAGACCATATGTCACTGCTTTTAGCACCAGCGTGCATCCCTCTTAGGAGATGGGCTCTGCCTATAATAAAGACAGTGAAATCTTGGCCAGAAGATGCTTCCCAACAACTTCAGGATTGTTTTGAGAACCCAAATTGGGACAACTTTTAGCACCCTGACCTAGAGGTGCACACTGCAACTGTTCTATGTTATATCAAACACTGCACAGATACTATCACTGTGGATAAACCTATTAGGATCTATCCCAATCAGAAACCCTGGATGACCCAGGAAGTCCAGCGCCTCTTGCGTGACAGGACCAAGGCCTTTAGGTCTAGTGATGGGACCAGGTACAGCTGCCAGAGCTAATCTGAAGAATGGTATTCGGAAGGCCAAGACTGATTATAAGAGGAAGATTGAGGATAAATTTTATAGCAATAACATGAGGCAGGTGTGGCCTACAAGCCAATTGTAGCCCTCACCTCATTGTAGAGTTACAGGAGCTGAGGAGCATTCTGAGGGCTGTGAACCCTAGAAAGGCTGCCGGTTCTGATGCTATCTCTGGCTGAGTGCTTAAAGACTATGCTGATCAGTTGGCTGGAGTCTTTACCAGGATCTTCAATCAGTCTTTATCCCAGTCCACTATTCCATCTTGTTTGAAGGTTTTCACCATTGTTCTGCTGCCAAAGAAGTTCCCTATCAATAATGATCAATGATTACAGACCAGTGGCACTCACTCCTATCATCATGAAGTGCTTTGAGAAATTGGTCTTCTGGCACATCATTTCTAGTCTTCCGTGTACATTTGATAAATACCAGTTTACATACACAAAAAATAGATCTACAGAGGACGCTGTAGCCATCAGTCTTCACACTGCTCTGACTCACCGAGAAAAGCAGGGAGGGACTATGTGAGGATGCTTTTTGTGGATTTTAGTTCTGCGTTTAACACAATTCTTCCACATAGACTAGTGTCTAAACTTCTGGACCTTGGGCTTTCTAATTCAATCTGCCTTTGGATTATGGATTTCCTGTCTGGCCATTCACAGAGGGTCAGATTAGGTAATCATACCTTTTCAGCCCTTATTCTTAATGCTGGTACACCACAGAGTTGTGTGTTGAGACCCTTACTCTATACTCTTTATGTGCATGACTGCATTACCACTCATGCTAGTAATGCTATTGCTAAATTTGCAAATGATACAACAATGGTGGGACTTATCTCTGGGGGGATGAGTCTGCCTACCGAGATGAGGTAGGCCGGTTGCTTTTGTGGTGTGGAGACAATAACTTGGTCCTCAATACCAATAAGACCAAGGAGCTTATAGTGGATTATAGAAGGAACAGATCAGACATCCAGCCCTTGCTTATCAATGGAGACCGAGTGGAGCAAGTGGCCAGTTTTAAGTTTCTGGGTGTTATCCTAAAAAAGGACCTGACCTGGGGTGCCCACATTGCAGCCATGGTCAAAAGGGCCCAGCAGAGACTATACTACCTGAGACTTCTCAGAAAACAACAACTAAATGAAAAACTGCTGGTGACCTTCTACCGCTGCACCAGAGAAAGCATTTTAACATACTGCATCTCTGTATGGTGTGCTAATTGCACAGTGGCAGATAGGAAAGCACTCCAAAGGGTTAATGTCATTGCCCAGAAGATCATTGATTGCCCTCTTCCCTCTTTGGAAGAGCTTTATAGCTCCCGCTGCCTTAAGAATTTTGCTGTATAGTGAGTGTTGGTGTGGTGTTGGGGGTTTCCTGTTCAATGCGTGAAGGGTGAAGGATGTGTGTTTTTATTTTCATGGTCATGGTCATGATGTGCACTGAAGATGGTGTTTGATTTCGTTGTACGAGGTGCAGTGACAATAAAGTAAACTAAAACTAAAAAAACTAAAACTAAAACTAATTTTGAAACCTTAAACAGAAAACAGCTTACATGAAATCTTACCTGTTACTAGATTATTATATATTAAAAAGTATCCACCTTTAAAACATTGTTTATATATATATATATACCTTTAAAACATTGTTTATATATATTGCTTTTATTACTATTAATATTGAGAGTGTATTTTGCCTGGAGGTACAAAGTTCCTTAACAGAGAAGAGTCTATCTAGAATATATACATTTCATCCTTACCAATAATGTAAACTGTAAATTTATGGCTAGCCCCTCATGATAATAAATACAAGAAATGTGTTAATGTAAAATTATAATATATTCAGTTGGCAGAACAAAGATCAGCCAAAACCAATTCAGTAACAACTACAGGATAACAATTATTTAAATAAAAAAAAAATAACAAAAAGCAACTAGATGTGAAACTATTTAAAAGAACTCAATTATCCTTATAAGGAACATTTTCATTCCTTCTTTATTCCCACAAGTTGTGAAGTATTTTAGACTAAAAGTTAGAGTAGTCCATATTATTCTATAGGCTTCATAACTAAGGACATTCAAGCAGAGGATTTTTATTCCAGGACAAAACTCTGATACTACAGCACAGAGATTCCTAGCATTGTGGTCCATCCTTGTTGCTCTGAGAGACCAAACTAACATAACAAGAGTAATGCTCAAAATGAATACAGCTAAATGTTCATTCAGTTAAGTCTAATAAATAAGAGGATCATATCTATTAGAATTACTATAATGAATATCCAGTGACATCGGAAGACATTTAGAAATTCTGTAGCAAATTATTGCAAACACTGACTTCAGTATATATAATTGTTTTCTTTCTACAGTCTCATTTCCATTCAATTTCTTTTAATTATTTATTTGATTTGCTTCCTTTCTCCTTCTGAAAAGTGATAAATTAGTAGGTTTTTTTTTGTAAGGAAAAAGATTAATACAATTTTTACTCATAATAGATTGATCCAATAATCATTTAATTAGGTACTGAACTCCTCATTTATTGTTCTGGTCATATTGTTCGTTCTACTCCTTCATAATGATACAAAAGCCAATCATATCATTTCACATAACTGTTTAATGGAGTGATACTAATTGAATAAAGTTAAACTAAACTTTAATAATCAAATAGTTGAAACTTTTAATAAGTGTTGATATTAATCATTAATTAAACTAATCATGCTGATCAAAGAAGAACTGATGCCTTTGAATTGTGCTGGCATAAATTATTATGTATACCATAGAAACCAGAATATCTAAAAGTGTTAAATCATATAAAACTAGACATATCTCTGGAAGCTAAAATCATAAGACTACATCTGATTTACTTTGGCCATGTTATGCATGCAAATTCATTGGAGAATTAATGATGCTAGGAATGGTTAGTGGACAAAGAAAAATGGTCAAGCAAAGAACACACTGGCATCAGATCTGACAACATCAAACCTGATGCAAAGTTGAAGATCCAACAATTGAAAGAACCTGTGCTTGATAGGATAGCATAGAGACCACTTGCCTAATAAAGTCACCAAGAGTCGGACACAACTAAACTAATCATATAAACTTTTAAGTTGACAAAGTAAGAATTATAATTATTATTTATTCAGTCAGTTAGCATTAGATGTCTACAATGCTCAATTTTATGATCAGCTTCCTCTGAACTGGTAATTGATAGCACATAGAATTGATCTTGCCAGGGGGAAATCATTTTTCTGCAAGGATTACAATATTTATGTTACTAACTTTATTGAGATGAAATATGAAGTTGAAATTAATCTAACAAATATTGCATACTTTTAAAACATGGAAGATAAGTATAAAGATTGCAGAATCCAGGAAAGTAAGTAATTGGAGGCGTTTTTTGAAAACCTATTCTAGATGGTATTGTCTATTCAATTTTCTTTTAAACAGGAAAATCTGCTATTCCGGCTATCAAACAATGTTTGATTGTGGTTATGTAAATAATTTTTCTTTTTAAAACAATATATTTAATGTTTTGCAATAAAATTCTGCCCCAGCGATTGAAAGAAGATAACAATAAAAGCTAACTGTGTCTTTGCTGTATCTGTAGTCAGTCCAATTAGTAGTAATCTAAAAGAATTTACCATAATGTATTCTACCCTGATCATATTATACTGAAAAAATTAAAAGATTTATTTTTAAAGCAAATCAAAGAATTTGAAATACTTATGCAGAAACAAGACCATCTACTAAAATGCAAATGCAATGTGCTCTTAAAATATGGCATGGAGAAATACACAATAAAAATCATATGATAAACTAAATACATAATTTTAAAGTGGCAATTACAATTCAGCATTGCTATGAATTTATCCCATTCTATTACATAAGAGAAAATGGATAATACTATTATCAGTTGTGGATGAGTGCTCACTGTTCCTAGTATGTTGAATTATATAGCATTTATATCTGTAACTATTTTCAGTGGCATTACTTACCTATAAGTATAGTCCCATAAAGGTTCCACAGCAGCTGTTTAGCACTGGTTGCTTACTTTAAGAGAACAATACATGCCAACAGTACAAGAACATCAACCCAACTGACACCAGAAGAAGTCATGATAACCTTGAACATTCACTATCAGCCTGGCACATTAATGATGTCAATTCGTTATCTCTCAAGGAGGTCTGACAACTGAGAAAAAAAAAAAAACAATTTATAATTGGAATTTAATTCCTTTGGCTAGTAATTGTCTTGAAAGAAAAAGAGAACTAGAATTAACACTGTTGGCAGAAATGTTCAAGTCTGCTTATGGCCCCAAAAAATAAATCAGAAATGAATGTTACATTATTTTATGCTTGATGTTTCTTTAAAAGTGTAAATTTAAATCCAGTTGCTGCTTCTGCTTTCCAAAAGGGTAATATTATCTCTCTGTTTCATTGGTTATAGGGAAATAGAAGATACTAAAAAGTCTGCTGAGAAATAAGGACTATCCAGTTTTAAAAAAAAGTTTAAAACCCCCCCATCCTTCTTCACTTTGTAAAATATGGGATTAGCTAGACACTTATTAGTTGGAGTACAAATGTTCTGAACTGTCCTGATCTGCATTTTAACCAGATTTTTCACTTACTAATTTCAACAATGTTATTGGAAGGTTATTTTGTGATGCACATTGTTGTGAATATATATATTCCATTGGCTATTTTCTCTGGACAAAAGGTACAGACATTCTAGTTCAGAGGCCTTGAGGCATGAGGAAGTGTGTGGATATGTCTCTTAAGCCCATCACTAATAAACAGTGATGGGCTGGAATAGTAAAAAACTTCCCAATTTGCCTTTATGGTGGGCAAACAATAAAATATCAGATCAGTTACTTGATTGCCACTGGTATCAAGGTTGGGGTAGAATTGTCCTGTAAGCATGATCATTTCCATCGTGTCAAACACCATGCTCTACATATGGACATTCCTCATGGCATAACTTCTAGAGGTCTAAGGTTTCTTCTCTTTGTTTGCACAGTAAATTGGAATGACCAAATGGGGCAAATATGCATTTTTAAAGTATGGAGAAAGTACTTTTCTGTGACTCAAAATATAATTTGGGGTTATACTGTAGGATTTGACATATTTCATGCAGTTTCTCTATAGAAACAATGAGTTCCCTAAATTACTTTCTCAACAAATTATTTTGCTTTCAAAATACTTCCTTTTGTTTTTTGTTTTGACATGAAACATGAATTTATATTTCTTAATTTTGAAATAACTGATCATTGTCCTCATACTGAATGATTTAATGGAAGAGATGTTAGCTGTTAGTATTAGTTTTTAAAATACTGGGACAACTGACTTTACCCTTAGGAAAAAATGCGCAGGCCTTGCCTGTTTTATATCCCTTATGGTTTGTAAATCAAAGAAATATCTTTTTGTCCTCCTATGATTGCTCTTAATTTTTATTGCCTTTTGCCAGCACTCCATACTTTTTGCAAAGCACTAAGTACAAATTTCTGGAAATATGTATATTTTTGAATATATAATTTATTTATTTATTTGATTTATATTGCTGCCTATTCGCCTATGGCGACTCAAGGCAGCTTAACACAATGTAAAATCATATTTAAAACAAAAAATAAAAATAAAAACAATAAGACCTAACAAAAAGAATCAAATAAATTGGTAATGAACAATAGAACAAAATTTGGGAAAGCAAAAAACAAAACAAAAACCACCCCCCACCCACCCCATCCCAACAACAGCAGGTCACACTGCCATTTGATGGGTTCCAACCCTCTCTAGGTTCCCCAGGCCCTCTGGCAAAACCAGGTCTTCAGTGCCCTTTGGAATAGTATTAATGAGGGGGCCATTCTAATATCTGGGGGAGTGATGTTCCAAAGAGATGGAGCCACCACAGAGAAGGGCCTTCTTCTAGGTCCCACCAGGTGTATCTCCCTTAGGGGTGGGACCTGCATCATTCCCTGCCTCCTCGCTCTAATGGGTTGGGTAGATGTCATTGGTAAGAGATGTTTTCTCAGATAACCCAGACCCAAGCCATGAAGGGCTTTAAAGATGACAACCAGCACCTTGAATTGCACCCAGAAGCAAATTGGCAGCCAATGCAGCTCCTGAAGGAGAGGTGATACATGTGCACACTGGGGTCTGCATAAAACCATGCAGGCCACTGCATTTTGCACCAACTGGAGCTTCCAGATGCTCTTCAAGGGCAGCCCCATGTAGAGTGCATTGCAATAATCAAGACAGGAAGTGACCAGGAAATGAGTGACTATGAGTAGGGACCACTGATCCAGGAAAGAGAGTAACTGGTGCATAAGCCGCAGTTGCACGAAGGCCCTCCTGGTCATGACGTCTCCCAGTCACTGCTCTTTGAACAGGAGTTGTGAGTACAGGAGAACCCCCAGATTATGCAAAGTGTCTGTTTGGGGTAGTGCCACCCCATTCAAGACTAAAGGTGGTAATTCTCCCTGAACCAATGAACTCCAGACCCAGAGCCACTTGGTGTTGCATGGGTTTATCATCCAAAATTGCAACCAATGCTGCAAATCCAGGCCTGAATCCTGACTGGTAGGGGTATATTATATACAGTAGAAGAATTATTTTTCACCAAAAACAAGGATAGGAAAAAATAGAACAGAAATGCTTAAAACAATCAGCTATTTTTGTTATTGAAAATGTCAAAAACATCTGTAGGAAATGAAGACACTGCTTTTGTGCACTGCTGAATCCATAATCTCCTTTAAGAAGGAAAACTTGCCTTTATTATTGTTGATGTTTTGCTATTAGTGGCAATAATAACAAAATTGGTTATGTTACTATTCTGCTTTAAATTTGTTGACCATTATTTACTTGGATGTTGAAAACTCCTGCTGCTGCCTCAACTATATATAGATGGAAAGAGTGAATGAATGTTTTATTTAATTTATCCATACATTTAATTTTTTTAAGTTAGTACAATTGCTGTCAAGTCCTGAATTTAATAATCATCCATTTTCTTCTTTCATTATGTTAAAAAATACAAAGTAAAACAAAATTTGGAAGTTGGGGAGGGAGCAAACCCAATAATTTCAAGTGACAAACTGGACATATTTGTGAGGTACATAAAAAAGGATGTAAAGGACTTAGCAAAAATAAATGCTGAGCAGACAGATGTGAAACAATCTTAATATTGAAGGTATTTTTTTTTCAATGTAGTAAAAACAAACAATACCCAATTGCATGAGTGACACATGCATTTATACATTCAGAAGGCTGTCAAAGTGCCTTTCTTCTGAGGATTTGAATTTTCCTGCTGGGAGAGCTCCGGTTCAAGGATACAGACAACTGCTTGAAAGCTGGATCTTTTTATTTTTCAGGAAGGCGAGAGGCAGCGAGACTGCATTCCTGGGTCTAGCTAGCTAACTTTGAATGGCAAGTCCCTGGTTTTTATACCTTTTTCTCCTTTTGTGTGTGAATGTTCATTTAGTGTTTAATGTTTAGATATCAAAAAATCCTGTCAGAGTTTATTTTTCGCCGGAAGACAAACTTCGCGAGGTGCGAAAAATAAACTCTGCGGGGTGGTTTGATTATATTATCGGTTCTTTCCTAATCTCTTTTAGCTTAATAATGGTTTTTCTATTTGCTTTGTAGAAATCTCCTGTCTGTTTCCTTTGTAATTTATTTTGTGTCTTTTGTCTGTTTGTTTTGCTGATTTGACATACAAACACATGTCTTGTGTTTGTAAGGATTTTCTTTTTCTTGTTTTCCTAGTTTTCTTAATTATTTGGCTTTTGTTTAAGGGGCTTCTTTAATACCCTTTATTTGATTTCTTTTCCTATGCAAGTTTGTTTTATGCTGGCCTGATGTTCCCTTATGGTTTTTTTCTGCTTGGGTGACACCACTGTCCTTGTGAAGTTCCCTTTCCACTCTTCCTATATTCTTTTGGAGATATTTGGGGTATACCAAATCCAAAATTTAATTTCTCACAGAATAGAGCATCTAAGGACATGCATCAGAAGAAGAAGGCCATCACTCCCCTGTCCTATTTGTATACCGTAGATTTCATGATGCAGTTTATTCATCCACTTGAGATGCAAAATAATGGGCTAGATTGGCATTATTTGACATAGAAAGGACAAAAGCATTTAAACTTAATGTGGTTTTCCATAAATGACTGCAGTTAAAAAGTATACCTGAGTTAAATGGTCATAAAAACATTTACAAAATTTATTTCAATGATTATTATTGTAAGAAACTAAGCCTTATGATAGCACTGTCTAAAATAACAGGTTAAAATATTTTATTTTAAACTTGTTTGGATTGGGTTATATATCTGTCAGATGATCTTAATAAACCTAAAATGATCAAACTTTGGCTACTCACATGTCAACTAGATTTATGAGCTTGTCCACAGCTGAAAAGTGATTTATATTATGAGAAAATGAGTAATTTGAGCCATCTTATTTTTTTTAAGTGTGTTCTCTGGGGAGATGTGTTAAGCTTTCCAAAATTTAGGTCAAAGAAAGAGGAGGAAATAGAAAAGTAATAGATGGATTTCTCTAACTTCAGGCACATCATTCCATTCTTTTGTTAGTTGCTGTATAACTTTTTCATTTTTATTCCTTTAATTCCACTCTTGAGGAAATGACAATTTATCATATAGTTTAGTTGCCATTATATACATTCATACCTTTCTTATTTATGTGGATGAAAATCCTTTTTCAAAAATAACCTAAAGCGGACTTGGCCTGAAGTAAAATATAATATTATCTTTGCTAAAATTCATGACACAAAGAACAATATACTACATATCATTCTTAACTAATCTGGTACTCTTCATTGAAGTGGAGTGGAATTTTGCGAATTAAAATTTTGGAAGACAAAGTGATAGGAGAAGAAATTAATTCTGCTGAAACCACAGGATAGAAATGAGAGAGAGGAGATATGTGAGAAAGAATTTGAAAACATGATAAGGTGATATACAGAAAGTGAGTTGACTGGTAGGAGAAATTGGTTGATTGGTAGGAGGCTGAAGATTAACCAAAAGTAAGAAGTTGGATTGTTCCAACTTCTAGAGATTAACATGGGGGACAACACAAGTGGCAGAAGTGATAGGTGGGTTGTGGTATTTTGTGTTTCGGGAGAGCAACTTGAACAGATAATGCTGGATACCTGCTTGTCACTGCTGCTATGGACAGATAATATGGAATGGCTTCCATTGGAAAGTCTCTTAACAGAAGAAGAAGAAGAAGAAGAAGAAGAAGAAGAAGAAGAAGAAGAAG
>BLBF01000039.1:1271837-1282879 GCA_015471245.1 Laticauda colubrina
GAAGAAGAAGAAGAAGAAGAAGAAGAAGAAGAAGAAGAAGAAGAAGAGGAAGAGGAAGAGGAAGAGGAAGAGGAAGAGGAAGAGGAAGAAGAAGAAGAAGAAGAAGAAGAAGAAGAAGAAGAAGAAGAAGAAGAAGAAGAACAACAACAACAACAACAACAACAACAACAACAACTTTATTGTCATTGACAAGTACAATGAAACTGTGGATGCATCTCAGCAACTGTTCGCAAGACAATAAAACCAGAGCACTTAAAGATGAAGATAAAAAAATAGAGCACCCGCGTCTCCATTTGCAGTTAGAAAGTACAATATCTACAATATACACAGTGTACACAAGATTGAGTGATGATGTCAGCCTTACAAAGTGGACCAGAAAGGAAACATGACCAAATGAATTAATCCTATTTTATTGTAAAATTACATTTATAGACTCTTGGAAGTCTGCAAGTATATTTCTTCTTCCATCTCCTTTACAGCCCAAGAAAACAGGGGGGGGGGGGGTCTTTTCTGAGTATATCAGCCTTCTGATATTCCTGCTATAGATTCAGTTACACTTTCCTTCATTGTGTTTCTTTTCCCTGTGTCCCAAAGTCATTCTTAGATCAGTAGATGGCCACTGTTGAATCTATTTTGTGAAAGCACATAGTCACTAGATACATGAAATGTGTTAATTACAACCCCTGCAGCTTTGCTGCATTTTTTTCCTGGCAAGAAGAGAAAGAGAATGAAAAAGAAAAAACCTAATTGGGAAGAACATTGTCAAAAACAGATCATGCCAGATTAATCTTGTTGCATTATTTGACAAAGTGACAAAATTGGTGGACCAGAGGAATGCTGTTGATATAATTTACTGGGATTTTAGTAAGGCATTTGATAAAGTAGATCATAACCTACTACTTGATAAAATAGAAAAATGTGGATTAGACAGCATCACCACCAGATGGATTAGTAACTGGCTGACCAACTCCATTCAATGTGTAGTCCTCAGTGGAACTGCATCCACATGGAGGGACGTTTGCAGTGGAGTACCCGAAGCCTCAGTTTTAGGCCCAGTACTCTTCAACAGCTTCATCAATAATTTGAATGAGGGGATAGATGGGGAACTATCACCAAGCTAGCAGGAATAGACAACACTCCAGAAGGTAGGCTTAAGACACAGAAGGATCTTGACAGACTTGAACATTGGATGCTATCTAACAAAATGAAATTCAATGGTGAAAAAAACAAGGCTCTACATTTAGGCAAAAACAAAAAAACAAAATGCACAGGTACAGTATAGGTAGTACCTTGCTCAATAGTAATAACTCTGAGAGGGATCTTGGAGTCCTAGTGGACAATCATTTAAATATGAACCAGCAGTGTGGTGCAGCTGCCAGAAAACCCAACACAGGCTTCATAAACAGAGTATGGAATTAAGATCACATGAAGTGAACGCCACACTTGGAACACAGCATCCAGTTTTTGACACCATGAGAGAAAAAAGATGTTGAGACTCTAGAAAGAGTGCTGAGAAGAACAAAAAAGATGATTAAAGGACAGGAGGCTGAAGCATATAAAGAACAGTTGCTGGAACTGGATATGTCGAGTTTGATGAAAAGGACTAGAGATGACATGATAGCTATATCTCAATATCAAGCTATTCTCCAAAGCACCTGAGGGTAGGACAAGAAGCAATGGGTGGAAATTAATCAAGGAAGAAGCAACTTAGAACTAAGGAGAAATTTCCTGACTGTCCGAACAATTCATCAGTGAAACAACTTGCCTCCAGAAGTTGCGAACGCTCCAACAGTGAAAGTTTTTAAGAAACTTTTTTAAGTTTAAGTTTTTTAAGTTTTAACTTTAAGTTTTTAAGATAACCATTTGTCTGAAGTGGTGTAGGGTTTGCTGCCTAAGCAAAGGGTTGGACTAGAAGAACTTTAAGGCTCCTTCCAACTCTGTTTTTCTAAATTTTTAATAAGATACTGAATACCTGGAATTTGTGTGTGAATATGCTTGGGGATAGTTTAAATGGGTGGATGGTTGGGAATTGCTCCCATCTGTTGCAACCCTGGTCACAGGCTGTCACATCTGGCTCATCAAAGTGGTTAGGAAAGTGACTGGAAGCCAGATCTCAGTAATGATGAATACTTCTTTGGGAAAGGAGATGTCAGGAAGTTTTACTTTGATCCAGCTGCTTTGGATAATTTATCAGCCTATCACCAGCAGTCCCTTTTTAGGCCACTGGATTGGCTCAATCATTTTCAATTGATAAGCAAGCCTGGATAAGGAACTGAAACATTTATACATAAGTTGGAACCTGGGCAGGTGGCATATGAATTTCTTTATCCTACTGGGTCTCTCTTTTTGATATAATTGATCTTGGTAGTTTTATAGATTATATTTAAGAGTTCGGAGTAGACAGTACTGTTACCCTCCTTTCCGAGTGAGCAGTTCCGGTCAATCCGGGAAATGTTTTGAAATGATGAAATAAGAATATGTGATGAAATTGCAAACCTGACAGATAAAAGTATAAAGTATAAAGAAGATATGAGAACTATTCAAAGTAAAAAGAATAGGTTAAGAAATGAATAGAAAATATATAAAATAAGTCTGAGAAAAATATTTGAGAAAATTTATAGAAAATGTGTAATGTAATGATAGGATATGAAATCAAATGTGAAAGATGAATATGTAACTAAGGTCATGTTTCTTTGGAAATGTGAAAACCTGGAATCATGCTGTTCACTAAAAAGATGTTTTTGAAATGTGAAAAAATAAAAAAAACTTTTTACACCCCCCCCCCGTTATATCTAGGACTATTGGTTCCTGGTGGCACCTGCCTATTGCATGAGATCTATTATAAAGACTTGCTTCAATTCTCATCTCCTAAGGAATGTCACCAAATATCACCATGAAATTATTTATTTTGATCATAAAAGCTTCCTACTACTATTTTTATTGAGACTGGCTATATTTAAAAACTTGGAAGTCAAATTGTTTTTTAACTCCTCCTTTTTATAATCCGTTGAATTAGGGAGGTATCTCCCTGAACCACTTCTAAATCTACTTAAAGTTGCATCTATTTTTACCTGGACGATAGCTCTTGTATAACTCCATAACTGTCATCTTCCTTATTCCTTTCACACAGGTTGTTAATTTTGTTCCCAGTCTCATTTTCTTACTCTCTCCTCTTTCTCTCTCTCTCACTACATCTCTCTCCCCACCCTCTTTGTGTGTGTGTGTGTATAAAACTAAAATAACAGTCTCAAGGCTGTAGCCACTAGGAAGTTGTCCTTTAAAATGTGAAATTAAAAAAATACATAATTTGTTCTTATTGGTGTCATTCACATTGGGTAGCTTGGTATAGAAGTTATAAAAAATAATAAAATTGCACAATTCCTTCAAAAAAGAGGTAGAAATGAACTAAAATTTAAATATTCTAAGTAACTTTTATGGAATGAGACATTAAGGCCCTGTCACATTGCCCAGCGGATGCAAAACGGACACAACGGACGAGAAAAATGTTCCATCCATTGTTATCCGCTCTCAGAAGGGGCAAAAATTTGCATAACCGGAGCGGATAACACGGACGCGGGGAGGACGCAGGGTGGATGGAAAGCGGATGCGGAATGAAAGCCCAGCGGATGGAAGCGGATGGGAGCGGATGGCACATCCGCTAGGCTTCTGGGGGGCTGCAGCAAAGCGGATGCGGAACGGATACAGCGGATGCACAGCGGATGCACAACGGATGAAGCGGATGCACAGCGGATGCACAGCGGATGCACAGCGGATGCACAGCGGAAGCCTAGCGGATGCCGAGCGTTAATTGCGCATGCGGGGAGGATGCATTGCGTCAGCCCCGCGGATATAACGGAAGCAACTCGGAAGCAGGTCAACATTCAGAGGAAAGACCTGCTTCCAGACACATCGACTGCCTTGCCTGTCCTGCCTGCATGTCTGCCTGCAAGCCTTGCTGCCAGCCTTGCTGCCAGCCTCCCTGCCAGCCTTGCTGTCTGCCTGCCTGCCAGCCGCCCTGCCAGCCAGTCTGCCTGCCAGCCTTGGTGCCTGCCTGCCTGCCAGCCTTCCTGCCAGCCTTGGTGCCTGCCTCCCTGCCAGCCTTCCTGGCAGTCTTGGTGCCAGCCTTCCTGCAAGCCTTGGTGCCTGCCTGCCTGCCAGCCTGCCTGCTAGCCTGCCTGCCAGCCTGCCTGCCAGCCTTGGTGACTGCCTGCCTGCCAGCCTTGGTGCCTACCTTCCTGCCAGCCTTCCTGCCAGCCTTGGTACCTGCCTCCCTGCCAGCCTTCCTGCCAACCTTCCTGCCAGCCTTCCTGCCAGCCTTGGTGCCTGCCTCCCTGCCAGCCTTCCTGCCAGCCTGCCTGCCAGCCTGCCTGCCAGCTTTGGTGCCTGCCTGCCTGCCAGCCTTGGTCCCTGCCAGCCTGCCAGCCTTCCTGCCAGCCTTGGTGCCTGCCTCCGTGCCAGCCTTCCTGCCAGCCTTGGTTCCTGCCAGCCTCCCTTCCAGCCAGCAACCCCACAACCATGCTGAAGCACAGCAAGCCTCAGCCATCTGCTGCCAGCCCTTGCAAGAGGGACAGGGCTACCATCCCACCCCCTGGCCCTCACTCTGCTTCTGCTGGGGCTTCTGCAGCACAGGCTCGCTCTTCTGGGACTGGGGCTTCTGCTGCTTCTGTTTTTGGAGGAGCTGATGACAAGCACTCCAGCACCAGCCACCTCCACAGCACCTGGACCCTTCACCCCTGAGACTGAGCGACCAAGAGGAGTGCCAGAGACTCATTTTTGTTTTATAGCTTCTTGTTAGTAAAGTCTATTTTTGAATCATACACTTGCTTCGTTTCTTTTTTTTTAATAAAGTCTTGGTGGAAACTTTTAGAAATGGTTTAAAGCCCATGTCACACTGCACCAACAGATGCAAAGAGGATGTAAAACGGACAAAAAAGCTTGCCATCCGTTGGTTAACGCGATGTACTCACTGCCTCTGTTTTGCTTCCTCTCTATCCGTCCAGCATCCATTTATTGATGTTTCATCCGCTCAGAAAGTTTTGAGCTGCCCAAAACTTTTGAGCGGAAAATGTATCCAATGAATCCGTTCTGCATCCTCTAGGCATACAGGGGACATCCGTTCTGCATCCATTACGCATCTGCTATATCCGCTAGGCATCCGCTGTGCATCCACACAACTAAAATCTGTTCCAGCAGTAAACGGACGCAGGGAGGAAGCAGAACGGACGTGCAGCATTAGTAGTATGGATGAAGAAAGGATGAAAGCGGATGCAGCTCATCCACTCTGCATCCGCTCTGCATCCGCTCTGCATCCTCTACGCATCCGCTCTGCATCCTCTATGCATCCTCTACGCATCCTCTATACATCCGCTCTGCATCCTCTATACATCCGCTCTGCGTCCTCCCCACGTCCGTTCCTTTCCATGTTATCCGCTCTGCTTATGCAAATTTTTGCCCCTTTTGAGAGCGGATAACAACGGATGGAACATTTTGCTCGTCCATTGTGTCCTTTTTGCATCCGTTGGGCAGTGTGACATGGCCTTAAGCCTTTGCATGCTTATGAGATGGGTTAAGATAGCAGTGGGATGGGTTGAGATAGCTGTGGAATGGGCAGGGATACCTTTGGGATGGGTAATAGCTGTGGGATAGATAAACCTCCAGTGCAAGCATAATGGGACTGTATGGTCCACCCTCCCAGGTGCCACACCTATGGCCCTTTATTATCAATAACAATGTAATCATTGATCCACACATTTCAACATAAACACAACTCTTTATTAAATGCCCTGTTCATTGTTGGGCCACTCAACATACATGACCCAATCTCATCAGTGTGATGAGACAGGCTGAAGGAAGCATCCATTAAGCATCTATCATCCTGTCTTGCCACTCCACCGCTCCAGCTGGGGAGTTGCACCAGTGTTTCAGGAGGTTGCGCTGCTTCTTCCCTTCACGTGAGGCTCTGTTGGGGCCTTGCACATCCTCAGTGTCTATCAGGTTTCGCCATTGCCTCCATTACCCAGGCTCCATGTCCCCATTGCTTTGTTGGAGGTCCACGAGCCTGTACTGCAAGACTGGGTAGCGGGTGCACATGAGATTGTGCAGGATGCAGCAAGCTTCCATGATCCTCCTCACGGTCTCTGGGTGATGCTGCATGGTGGTGAGAAGTACCTGGAACCTCTTGGCCAGGATGCCAAAGGCATTCTCCACCACCTGCCTTGCCCTGGACAGCCTGTAGTTGAAGATCCTCTCTTCATGGGTGAGGACTTCATGAGGTAGGTTGTGAGGGAGAGGGCGTCATCCCCCACAATGAAGTAGGGCACATCTTGTGTGTCGTTGGGCAGGGGTTCTGGATCTGGGAAGCCCACCATGAGATTGCGTTCCAGCTCCTCCTTGAGGTGACTGGCATTGTATACCTGGGCATCTGAAGCTGACCCGTTGCCTGAAGCATCGATGTACATGAACTTGTAGTCAGCATTGACCATGGCAAAGAGGATGATGCTGAAGAAGCCCTTGTAGTTGAAATAAGTGGACCCTAACTTGGCTGGAGATTTACAGGCCATGTGCTTCCCATCTATGGCTCCAACGGTGTGGGGGAAGTTCCACTTCTGATACCACTGCTCTGCAACTTTCTTCCATCCTTCTTCAGTGGAGGGGCACTGGACAAGCTCCTCCTTGTATTCTTTGATGATGGCCTGCACCACTTCTCTGACCACAATGCTGATGGTGTTGTGTGGCACCCTCCAGCCGTACTGCATGCTCCTGTAGGTGGTCCCTGAGGCCAGGTGGCGCCATCTTGAGCCCAGGTTTCAGGCTGGGCCGGACGTTGGTGTTTGCCTTGGTCAACCTGGGTGTCAGCTGCTGCACAACTTCGTCAGCTTGTTGTACAGTCCATCCTCTGCTCTTCTGGTGAACCATCTTCATACCCAGACGCTTCTTGGCCGCCCCTTTTTCTTCCCGTAATAGAGTTCACAGAACCTGTAGATGGCTTCGCACTGTTGCAGAAGGATGGTGGCTGCCAAAAGGACTGTGTTACGATCCACGGTGGACATGACTGGATGCTGTGGAAGAGGAAGAGGCAGATGAAGGCTGCAGAGGTCTGCAGCAGGGCTGCTGGTCTGAAAGTGAGATCCAGATGTGTTGCTCCCCCTTTTTATAGGCAGTATAGGTGTTCCTTTGCATCCTCTAGGCATCCTATAGGCATCCTATAGACATCCTTAATATCCGAGATAGGTCCCCCCTGCGGACGTTTTTTCCATTTTACATGCTTTGTTTCCATGCTGCGTCCACTAGGCATTCGTTCTGCATCCGTTCCGCTTCCTCCCTGCATCCGAGCGGATGCGAGTTGCGTGGATGCGGAACAGATGCCTAGCGGATATAGCGGATGCATAACGGATGCAGAACGGATGCGTAGCGAATGCGTAGCAGATGCAGAACGGACGAATTGGACAGATTTTCCGCGTAAAAGTTTTGAGCTGCTCAAAACTTTCTGAGCGGATGAAACATCCATAAATGGATGCTGGACGGATAGAGAGGAAGCAAAACGGAGGCAGTGAGTACATCGCGTTAACCAACGGATGGCAAGCTTTTTTGTCCGTTTTACATCCTCTTTGCATCTGTTGGTGCAGTGTGACAGGGGCTTAAGTAACAAATTCAATAATCATAAAAACATCCAGCTCTCTACCCTAATAGCAAGCTACATACCTAGGCAGAATCATTAATCTCTTTAAAAGTTATCTTCTGTCATTTTCTTTTCTGTATTTGAAAAAAGCTGAAATATGTTCATTGTTTAGCTTCATTTATCAAATGTCACCATCCCTAGACCAATCCCAAAATAGTTGCAGCTGTAAGTCATATTTGGATGACACCCAATCTCAGATAGTGTTTAATGTGGTTGAAGAACAAAGCAATCTTTATGACACTGGAAATTATCCTGCAGGTAAATAAATCTGTAAATTTTAATCCAAATGCTAACTTTCTTCCAAGAATAACTAGCAAAGGCAGGTTTTTAAAAAATCATTGAACTAAGATTTCCTTTGGATATTATTAAAATGTGCTTGTGTCATAGATACCCATGGGCTGGAGAAAGGAGGAGATATTAGGTGATTGATTTGATGATGCATGACATCATTCTCATTTTTGCTGGATGTCCATGGCATGCGTGTACATGTATGTATACAATCATATTAACAAAGCTCTCTCTATACACTACTCAGATTTTGCTCTACAATATTTATATGTTATACAGCATTAGGAAATTCAAATTAATTTGAACAATCATTTTATAACAAAATGATTAAACTTTAGCAGAAAAGGTGATTTGTGCAGAGAACTCTTTAGATATACTTACAACATCAGGTGACCCACAAATCCCCTTAGTTTGGTATACTAAAAACAAATTCACATGAAGTCATGGGAGATGAAGAACTTTTTTTTAAGTTATATGTGTGCACATATGTGTATAAATCAATGCTTAAACATAAAATTACTTATTTTCTTATACTTAAAAATGATGTTCAATGAACAGTCAAATAAAATCCTTCATATAATAAATCAACGTTGTTTTTCACAGTTTTGAACTGCCCATATTCCCCAAAGAGGGACTCTTTAATGTCCACAATGTTCAACAAAAGAACAATTTCCATCAATTCAAGAGAATGTACAGAGTTTATTGGCTTTACATTTCCTTTCTGACTCCCACAACGTCCTCAGTCTAAAGTAATATTAAAGTGGCCATGAGGGTTGCTGGTGATGGGACACAACCAGGATCTCCTTTTGAATAAATAGAACTTAACCAGTTCTAATAAATAGAACTTAACCCACTTAACCAGTTGGGTTTGATATAAGATACTCACTGAAAGATAATTCAAAATGGTAAATGAAATATTCAATGTTCATCCAAAATGTTAAAGCTGACCATCCTATTCAATGGCATCTTATTAAAACAAATCCACACTTTGCAGAAGAGTTCTCCTGCGAACATAATAAATGCAACTTCATGTGGATCAGCATAAATCTTCAAACATTTCCAAGTATTAAGTTTCTTCAGAGACCAAAGTATTAATTGCTCTTCACCTCCTTTGCCTTTATTTACATGCTTTTGCTCTAACTCACTCCTAAGATTTGTCACTATATATTTTCTTAATATAGCTTTCCTTGTTATTCTGGAAAGAGACAAACTATAATATAACACTGTGTCAGCATGTGGGATGCAGATAAAACAGAATACCTTTTATGGCTCAATGAAAACAAACAATTCAAAGACTTCAGCCACACGGAGCTGATTATAGGATCAAGGGCTAAGTGTGAGTCATTTTAAGAAATACCCTAAAAAGCAGTCTATCAAGAAAAAAATAGATTTCTTCAGAAGACCAAGAGAAAGGAGCAATTCCTGCTTATTTACCCCACTACTATTTTATAACCCAACTGTCAACAAACAATTACATATTTATTCTTCTAAAGAAGACTTTCTGCAGAGTAATATTTCATCTTATTTATTTTTAGTCTTTTAATATTTTCCACTTTGTGAAAATACAAAGCAGTGTTAGTCTTTGGTAGCCAAATAAAAGATCAGTTCACATAAAAGTGGCCCACATATGTGCAGCACCAAAGAAACAACTTGACTCTTGCTTGATCTGGAACCATACAGCAGATTCAATATTGTAACCAGATTGGCAGGTGTGTTAGGAATACATTAAAAGGATAAGCAGTTGCCAGTATAAACACATTTCATCCTTCTTCCCCCTCAGTCATAAATATTATTGATCTAAAAAGAATATTACAAATACAGTGCACACATATGCATGCACACAAGGATAGAGAAAGAGATGTAATTGTTTTAAAAAGGAAATCAGAAATGAACAATCGGATTTTTCTTCAGCTATATGCTACTGAAATTTTCATTGTCTTTATCATTAACTAGCATAACACAACAATTTTTGAATTAAGGTATCTCAAATGGCCAATTTACATATTATTTTCCAGGGTGGTCTTTTGATGGGAACTTCTTTCTTACATATTACTGAAGGTGGAAATCAAGGTGTCAAGTATAAAAATAAACAATACCACAAATTCCAAAAACTATATTTTGGAATTTGGAATATAAACTATATTTATATATATAAAATTGCAACCTACACATTAAGAATCACTTAATTAAGTAAACCTAAGAAGCATTTGTCACTATTTCTTACACATTCACAATAAAAATATGTTTGAAAATTACTGTCCTTAATTTGTTAAGACTCCAACAATTAATGTTATTTCATTAGAACATCAGAGAACTGAAGAAGAGTCATGTCATTCATTTTTCTTGTCTTAAAGATGTTATTGAGATCATTGTCTATAGCAGTGTCACAGAAACTGTTTCTCTCCTAACTTTCTGAACTATGGATCTCGATATCCATCATCATAATACTGCCTGAGTTTCCTGGAAATTAAAACAAATGTTGAAAGACTGTAAACAACCAAACAACATGTCTTTTTCTTCACATTCATCAAAGGAATAATACCAACTTCTTTTTAATGTGGCAATAGCACAAGAAACAATTACCCAATTGTTTCAAATCATAAAATATCAACAATTATTATTTTATTTCAAACTTAACAGAATAATAGAATAACAGAGTTGGATGGGACCTTGGAGGTTTTCTAATCCAATCCCTTGTTTAAGTAGAAAACTCTATATCATTTCAGACAAATAGTTGTCCAATCTCTTCTTAAAAACTGCTCCATTTATCATTTCTCCATTGCAACACAGCTTAGTAGAGCCCAGGATCCACTTTGATAGGGAGGGTGGGCAATTTAACAACCAATTCACCCAGGATCAGGTTGGCCATTGTGGGAGGCTCGTCCCACATATGCAGTGGAACTGGAGGATGAGGATGGGCCACGCCTCGCATGACAGCCAATCTGATCCTGGGCGAAATAGTTGTTAAATTATTTGAATCCCACCACTGGTTGAGCCCTTCTTCTTTGTAGAAGTCCCTTCGATATAATAATAATAATAATAATAATAATAATAATAATAATAATAATAATAATAA
>BLBF01000039.1:1282889-1302951 GCA_015471245.1 Laticauda colubrina
AATAATAATAATAATAATAATAATAATAATAATAATAATAATAATAACAACAACAACAACAACAACAACAATAACAATAACAATAACAATAACAATAATGATAATAACAACAATAATAGTAGTAGTAGTAGTAGTAGTAATACTTTTTTGGGGTCACAGATCAAAACACTAGTACAACAAAAGAAGAACATGGGAAAATTAATCATGAACAATTGGTCACCAAAAACTTGACTAAGGGGAATTACAGCGTTCTCCTCTGATGGTTACAGCTCTTAAAAAAAAAATTGGAAACCAAAGAAGTGATATATGAGGAGCCATCCCCTAGACAATATAAGAAGAAATTACTACCCCTTAGATATTAGAACACTGATATCATGTCACCTTTAGTCATTCCTTTAATTAAACTTGAGAAAACCTAATTACTGCAACCATTCTTTATATGTCTTATTGTCCAATTCTCTAAACATCTTTCTCATCTTTTTATATTATGGTAACCAAAACTGGATGCAATATTACAAGTGTGGTCTTACCAAGGCATTATAAAGTGGTATTGACATTTCATGTGATCTTGATTCTATTTCTTTGTAAAATGTAGTCTAGGACTTGCACAGAAGGTTATTTTTGCCATTGATAGTTCCTAAAACTATAAAGTAATGAATAATTAAAATATATCTGAATATTAAACTTAGATAATTTATAGCAGATATTATTTGAAACAAATTTATTTATTTCAAATTGAAGCAAACAGATCTATAACTAAAATAAAAACCACAACTGAAAGATGCTAGAACTTGTTTTAGCATAATGAAATTTGTAGGGCTATAAAATGAAAGCTCTCTTAATCATATCACTGATCTATCTAATCCAGTGTTGTCAAAGCTAGTACTCCCTCCTCCAGCTGTTATCAAAAGTAAAAGATTCTGGAATTTCTGCATGCATTGAATGCTCTACTGGTCTCCTTTCCATGCATTGAAGATATGGAGCTACTCTTGAAAAATATTCAGAAACTACATCTGGCTCTGAATGGAGCTGCACAAACAGTCTGAGTGGCCCCATAAGTTGGATTGTGTAACACATAACATCTGTTATGTGAGCTGCATTGGCTACCAGTTTGCTTCTGGGTCCAATTCAAGGTGTTGGTTATTAGCTATAAATCCCATTATGGCAATGAGTCCACGTTACCTGAAAAACCATCTTACCTCAGTGGAATTGGTCCCATTTATGCCAGCAGAAGAGGCATATTGCAGGCTTCATTGGCCAAGTAACTCCAGCTGGGGAGATCTAGAAAGAGAGGCCTTTTTTGTCATGATTCCCAACCTCTCAAACATAGTACTCTATAGTAGTACAACATAGAAGATGAATTCTGCCCCCATCTTCTTAATCTTTCCAAAGGGCCTTAAAATCTGCTGTGCTGGATAGCCTGGAGTCCAGATATGCCATTCTGGAAAGGGTTATTGGATTTCATATAAGATCCTATCTCCATTCCATTGTATATTCCTGCCATTTTAGCTAATTCCTAATTTAGTGTTTTACTGTTGCAATCTTTTATAACACTGTTTTATTAAGTTGTAAGCCATCCAGAGTCTTATAGAACTTGTGTTAGGGAAAAATTGTTGAGAGGGAATTTTTAGAAGAGATTTCTTATTTCTGAGAAAGAAAAAAAAGAGAGAAATAAGCTCATAATAATTTGCCTTATTTTGTTTAGGAGAAAATGAAGTATACAGAAACTGTAACATGTCTTCAAAATTCTGTTATTCTGTCCTACAGTCACAAAGGACATTTCTGGAACCCCTGCTATGCATATCAAAAACGATTTCCCTCCTGATTTCCTAATTTAATTTTAAAATAAACAAAAAAAAAAAACCAGAAAACAAAATACTTCCATAGATTAAAAAATGCATTGGGACATGCTGGAAGGCTACTCCAGTCATGTGGTACCACAGTGGCTCCCTAAAAAGAGCAAATAATTTGTGAAAATCTAAAGTTGCGCACCCCACCAAGATGGAACCAATATCACATATACAGTTAACTGCTTGGATAGTACACAATGCTACACAGGACAAACAGGATGCCAACTATATAAATGAATTAAAGAATACAAAATTGCAAGAAAGCAGAAAAACTGCAAATATCCAACAGTTTAAACTAATTACATATTTTATTTGGAGAATATTGAAATTATAGATTAGGCAAAGAGATGAAAGTCAGAATATGCTGAAGTCTGTGCTCCAAGAAAGCAATCATTAACTGATTCACTGAGCTGGATAACACCTACAACCCAGGCAGGTGCTTGATCCAAAACAGACAGAACAAAAAAATGAGGCAGATCAATCACAATGGAAACAACAGCACTTCCAAGACCCAATTGATTGACACATCACAGGAAATCTCCAGTTTCCAACTCCTCTGAGTTTAAATCTTATGCAGACTACAAATATGACAAGGTAACCCACTCCTTCTGAACCTTTGCACTGAGGAAGCCTCTCAGGAGATGTGGAGTGAAAGACCTGCAGAACATCTTATTAATGTCTCAGTATTAATCTAGATGCTCACAGAATCCAACTGGAAAACATGTAAAATCAATCTACTCTGTGCCAATAAAGTCATAGAACCAACAGATGTTCTCTACTTTTTCATCATTGGTGTGACTCTTTGAAACAGAGTCCCATTATCTGTAGAGTAAGAGTTGAATTGCAGTGAGTTCAATTTGAGATCTGTTGTGGGAGAAGAAGGAGGAGTTTGTGATTGAAATATCTATAGCATATGAATATTTGGATTATAATTCAAACCTAAGGATCAACCCTAATAAAAACCCTTCAATGAAAATTAATATTCTTATATTACACAACACACAGAGAGATACATTAATATATACAGAAAAAGGGATGATGTTACACTGGTATGTTCAGTACACTGGTATGTTCAGTATGTTCACACTGAACCAACGGATGCAAAGAGGATGTAAAATGGACAAAAAAGCTTGCCATCCGTTGGAAAACGTGATGCATCCGTTGTGTACTCACTGTGTACGTGTTTCATATGCTCTATCCATCAAACATCCGTCTACTGCTATTTCAGCCACTGAGAACATTTTGAGCTGCACAAAACTTTTTGAGCGGATGAACTTTCCGCCGCGTACGATCTACATCCACGACACATACGGGCAACAAACGTTCTACGTCCGTTGTCATCTGTTACACATCCAATGTATCCTCTCGGCATCCTCTGGCCATCCGCGCAACTCACATCCACTCCAGCGGAAAGCGGAAAGAGGGAGGAAGTGAAAGGTACGCGGAACGTCCACACAGCGTTAGTAGCATGGACATAGAAAGGATGAAAGTGGATGCATCTCATATAGAAAGCATTAAAACGGACAAGACGTTCGTATATGGGACGTATCTTGGATATTTAGGATGTCTGGAGGATGTCTAGAGTATGTGGAAGGACACCTAGCGGAAAACCAACATTTCCTATAAAAAGGGGGAGGAAATCACCTGGATCTCACTTTCAGTCCAGCAGCCCTGGTGTGCAGACCTCTTCCACATCATCCATTGATCTCTAACATGGATCATCGCACACTCCTTTTGGTAGCCGCCATCATTCAACACCAGAACCAAGCCCTCTTTCACCTTTTCTATGCAAAGAGAAGAAGGAGACGTCCAAGAACTGTCTGGGTCCGACGATGGATCGGGAGAAGAGCGGAGTTTGGACTCTATGACAAGCTGATAGTGGAGTTGAGGAATGAAGACACTCGTGCATTCCAGCACTTCATGAGGATGCCACCAGCCATGTTTGATGAAGTTGTGGAGTGTCTGAGACTCAGGTTGACCAAGGCAAACACCAAATTCCATCCCAGCCTGGACCCTGGACTGAAGGTGGCACTGACTCTGCACCACCTAGCCTCTGGAACCACATACAGAAACATGCAGTATGCCTGGAGGGTGCCACACAACACCATCAGCATTGTGGTCAGAGAAGTGATGCAGGCAATCATCAAAGAATACGTGGAGGAGCTCCTCCAGTGCCCAACCACTGAAGAAGGCTGGAGGAAAGTTGCAGAGCAGAGGTGGAACTTTCCCCACACCGTTGGAGCCATAGATGGGAAGCATGTGGCCTGCAAAGCTCCACCTAACTCGGGGTCCAATTATTTCAACTACAAGGGCTTCTTCAGCATCATCCTCTTTGCCATGGTTGATGCTGACTACAAGTTCATATACAATGCCAGTGACCTCAAGGGTGGGCTGGAATGCATTCTCATCATGGGTTTCCCAGATCCAGACCCCCTACCCAACAACACACAAGATGTGCCCTACTTCATCAGGGGTGATGACACCTTCTCCCTCAGAACCTACCTCATGAAGCCCTACAGTTCCAGATACCTCATCCGTGAAGAGAGGATCTTCAACTACAGGCTGTCCAGGGCAAGACGGGTGGTGGAGAATGTCTTTGGCATCCTGGCCAACAGGTTCCAGGTACTTCTCACCACCGTGCAGCTTCACCCACAGACCATGAGGAGCATCATGGAAGCTTGATGCATCCTGCACAATCTCATGCACACCCGCTACCCAGTGTTGCAGAACAGGCTTATGGACCACCAACCAGGCAATGGGGACATGGAGCCTGGTGAATGGAGGCAAGGACTAAACCTGATAGACACTGTGGATGTGCAAGGCCCCAACAGAGCTTCATGTGGAGGGAAGAAGAAGCGCAACCTCCTGAAACACTGGTGCAACTTCCCAGCTGGAGCAGTGGAGTGGCAAGACAGGATGGTAGATGCTTAATGGATGCTTCCTTCAGCCTGTCTCATCACACTGATGAGATTGTGCCATGTATGTTGAGTGGCCTTACAATGAATAGGGCATTAATAAAGAGTTTTGCTTGCACTGGAGGTTTATCTATCCCACAGCTATCCTTACCCATCCCACAGCTATCCATCCCACAGCTATCCTTACCAATCCCACAGCTATCATTACCCATCCCACAGCTATCCATCCCACAGCTATCCTTACCCATCCCACAAGCATGCAAAGGCTTAACCCTTTTTTCAAAGTTTTCCCCAACACTTTATTAAGTAAAAAAAATGAACCAAGTGTGTGAAGCAAAGATAACCTTTATTAATAACAAACTGTATGACTTTATTAAAAAGCAAAATTCCCCAAGTAAAGTGTCTTTAAGCAAAGATAAGGTGAGCAGGTAACAACTCAGTCTTTGGCACTCTTTTCAGTCACTCTAAGGTATGCCCATGGTCTCAGATGTAAAAGGGCCAGGGACTGTGGAGGTGGCTGTTGTTGGAGTGCTGGTCTGAGGCGCCATTGGGGTGCCTGGCCCCGAGAGTACAATAGAAGATAGTGTGTGCAGAAAGCTCTCAGAGAGCTGACTCAGTCCCGTGAGGTTGAGAGGCCCTTTCTCAAGTACCTGGGATGTGAGGCCCAAAACTGATGACAGATGTTCTGACGAAGGACTTAGCTGTGCGGTGGAGGAAGGAGGAGTGTAGTGGGGCTGTCTGGTATGCATCTGGGTCAGCTGAGGCATCTGTGGCATCCAAGGAACCTGGGTGTGGACTAGGAAGGGCTGCCTCTGCTATGGGAAGTCCTGGTAGTGGTAGGCTTGGTAGGCGAGGGGCTGCTGAAATCCATGGAAGGGCTGTGACATCAGCTGGGGTGGAGGAGCAGATCTGGAGTGGGTAGCAGCAGGTTCAGTTGGGCCTGGAGGGTGGTGCAGAAGAGCTGTGATCCTCTCCTTCATCGCCTGGTACTGGGCATCGGGAATGTCCATGAGGGTCTGGCCCACGTACGTGATGAAGGGCTTGCGGTTGGAGGATGGTATGTTAAAGTGGACCAGCTGGGAGAGGAGATCTGTGCTTGCTTTGATTGTGTCCCTGATTTCCAAGAGGACAGTGTGGCTCTGTCCCTCCGTTCTGCCTCTCTGCCTGCTTTCTGTGGAGGTGGAGCTGGGGGTGGGGGTGGGTTGGTCTCTGATGGCTGCCTCTTCTTGCTCCATCTGAGACAGGGGATCCTCCACATCCTCTGGCACGGGGAGTGCAGCTGTGTGGGGGTTCTCTGTTGTGGGGCCCTCCAAAGACACCTGCCTGGACATGGTAACTGTCTCCTGGCTGGAAGAGGAGTGGCTCTCTGTGGGCTGTTTGAGGGAGAGGGTTGACAGAGGGGCTGCTCCTCGGTGGCGGATCTCACCCTCCAGGAAGCTGCACTTGGCCATGACATAGGTCTCCCGGTCAGTGAGCTTGACAGCGGCCTGCCCAGGTCTCTTCAGGTGAAGTTTGCCATACCAGGTGTGCATATGCTTCCACCACCCCAGGAGGACATCTGAAGTATAGCCCAGGCTCTCCGCCTTCTGTCTCCACACTGCCTGCTTCTGCTTGGTGTCGCGATAGAATATGTGGCCCTTCCTCCACAGGTACACGTTCTCACTCAGCCATTTCAGTACCTCCTCCTCATGGTTCTCGGAAATGAAGTACTGTTTCCTCTCCCCCTTCTTCTTGCCTTGCTTCTTCCTCCCTCTGGCAGGGGCTTCAGGGCCTTCAGCAGCAGGGCTTTGAGGGCCTTGGGGCTGGTCCACCACAGCAGCAGCAGAAGGAGAAGCAGCAGCAGCAGGAGAAGCAGCAGCAGCAGCAGCAGCAGCAGGAGAAGTACTAGCAGCACCAGCAACACCAGCAGCAGCAGCAGCAGGAGAAGCACCAGCAGCAGCAACAGCAGGAGCACCAGGAGCAGCAGCAGCAGCAGCTTCAGAGTCAGCGCCAGGGGGTGGGATGGTGGTTCTGTCCTTCTTGCCAGGGCTGGCAGGAGTAGGCACAGGCTTCCTCTTCTTCCCCATGGTGTTCTCTCAAGATGTTTCTGGCAGCAGGTCTTTCTTCTGAATGGTAACCTACTTGCGAGCTGCCTCCTTTTATATCCGCGGAGCTTCCGCAATTCATCCTCCCCTCATGCACAGTGAATGCTTTGCATCCGCTAGGCATCCGCTAGGCATCCGCTAGGCATCCGCTAGGCATCCGTGATGCATCTGTGATGCATCCGTGTCATCCGCTATGCATCCGCTACGCATCCATTCCTTCCGCTACGCATCTGCTTCACTGTTCTCCCCCGGAAGCCCTGCAGATGTGTCATCCACTTCCATCTGCTTTCATCCGCTAGGCTTCTTACGAACCTCTGCTTTACATCCCCGCTACATCCTCCCCACGCTTGTTCCTTTCCGTTGTTGTCTGCTCTGTTTATGCAAATTTGGGGCACTTTTGAGAGCGGATAACAACGGATGGAAAATTTGCTCATCCGCTGTGTCCTTTTTACATATGTTTTGCATCCGTTGGCCAGTGTGACCTAACCTTTACATTTATTTAGTTAGATATTTTTAATCCCACCTTTATTGTTTTTATAAATAATATATCTAATATGCCATCTTCCTTTTCATCACAACAACAAGCCTGGGAGATGATCTGGGTGACAGTACTGGGCCAAAGTCAAAGGTTTGAACTCACAGTTAGAACTCACAGCTTTCTGGTTTGTAGTCTGATGTAGAGGTGGTATTCAGCAGGTTCTGATCAGTTCTGGAAAACTGGTAGCAGAAATTTGAAGTAGTTCAGAGAACCGGAAAATACCACTTCTGACTTGAGATTTTACAGTATCCTTCCCCTGCCATGCCCACCAAGCCACACCCACGGAACCGGTAGTCAAAAAAAATTGAATCCCACTACTAGTCTGGTACCTTAACCACTAGATGAAACTGATTCTCTATGTTTTATACTGTAGTCAAAAACATAAAGATAAAAATGAGGCGTCATGGTGGTACAGCATGCAATCTTTAAGCTCTAAGATCGCTGCTGATATCTCTGTTGCAGGATGGTCCCAACGGACCTAAACCATCCTGTAAGATGGTGACTGAAGATAACACATCCTGTTGATCCCAGGGACATCGCAAAGTCCCTGATAGATCCAGGAGAAGCCCTTTTTTCCAGTGGTGGAGAGGCAGCCATTAAAGCTGCTGAAGCTGGGACAGTTCTGGAATGGAAGGAAGCTGGAAAGAAAGTCTGTCAGTTTGGTGAGATAATTTTCTGCTTATGTTTTTCTGGAGAGAACACCCTAAAAGATTAAAAATTAAATTTAAAATGAAGATAAAAATGTGAGATTAAGCACAAATTAAACCTGAAGGTTTTTTTTTTCTTTTAATTGGAACTTTAGATTTTTGTAAAAACTTTTCAATTCTTAAACTGGACTGGTCTTTCCTTTTTAATTTTTATTTTTTCCAGCAAATACCACTTCTGACTGGAGATTTTACAGTATCCTTGCCCTGCAACGCCCACCAAGCCACACCCACAGAACTGGTAGTAAAAAAAATTGAATCCCACTTCTGGTCTGGTACCTTAACCACTAGATGAAACCAACTCTCTTTTGCTTTATACTGTAGTCAAAAACACAAAGATGAAAATGTTGGAAAGCAAATTACAGTAATTTTTCAAGGAGAATTTGCTAACAAGGGCACATTCCTGGCTGTAAGACCCCATTACTGTTTTTAAATCCATCATTAATCGCTGTAATCTTGTAGGATATTTTGGGCTGGTGCCCAGTAACACCTATAGTCAAGAGCTTCCAGCTAAAACAACAATCTCCCACATCTTTATCTTCTCATCCATTAGAACTTGATGGAATTTTGGTTTAATTTATCACTACCCCCTTTTAAGAATAAATAAAAAGATTTGATAAATAGTTTAATTAGCTGTCTGAAAAAGAAAGAAAGAAAAAGCTGCAACTTGGGGCTGAAAAAACAATATCTATGAGATTTATTAGGTAAAAGTATCATTTCTCCAACATGTATCAAGAGAACACTCAGCTGTAACACCCAAATAAAATGACAATAAGTTGGAAAAGTCTTAAGGAAGCTAACTGTGAAGAATCCATAAATACTCTAGATGAATTAGTAATTTTAAAATATTGAGGCAAAAATATTTGAGGAGCAGACTGCTAGAGTGAAAAGACAGATAACAAAAGATTTTTAAAGACATTTGAGCAGGGCTGTCAATCTCCCAGCCCATGGTCTGGATGAGTCACGTTCTGACCATGCCCATGGCCATGCCCAGTTTAGCATCCAGATACATCACGTGACACCACCGTGACAACATGAGCTTGACAGCCCTGCATTAGAGCCAGCCAAGAAGATCACTGATTCCTTGGCAGAGTTAAGGGTGCATTGAGAGGACAAAAGGAAATTGCAGAGCAGCTGAATGAATTCTTTGCTTCTGTCTTCACAGAACTAAAATGTATCTCTGAGCCATAGTGGTAAAGAATTAACTAGTGGACTTCCTTATGCAATTAGTTGATCACTTGCAGAACAGACTACTGAACTAGATGAGCCAAGGGTCAAACCAGCAGCACACCACTCTGAGTGAGATGAGATAGATTAGAGAGATAGGCAGGCAGACAGACAAGTAGACAGACGAAATAAAAGATTTGGAAATTACTTGTATGAATGGATTGTATGAGAATTCATTCAAGCTATTTTAAACACGATCAACATATAATCTCTCTAGTGGTTATTGAAGAATAGTGATACATTCCTTTATGGAGAAGATTGACAGCTTTTAGTTAGTTCATGAAGTCTTCATAAAGACATATTAACTTTGAGACAGAATTCTATGTGTGAAATGATATTGATTTTCACATTCAGTGATCAGCTATTCAATTTCTGATTTTTTGAGTAAAACTTCAAGTGCTAGAAAGAGCAAAAGATAGGCAAATTATTAACATAGCCTTTTCCAAATCTAAATTTGGCTGTTAAGGTATTAAAAATATTAATTTCTACTGCACCATGTGAATATCTTGCTGGAAATTTGATTAAAGTAAGATATGTAGTTGTCAATAATCACCCCAATTGCTTGACCATTCAGAAATAAAATTCAAAATTGTACAAAATTTATAATATTTTATAAAACTGGAGCAAGGCACTCAGAGTGTCATTTCCTGTATTATATTTGGATATTATTAAGCAGACGGATCATTTACAATTTGGCTGATTTACCAAATATCATGTTGTTTTGTACTGAGTCACTTTGTTATTTCAGTGATTCTGTTGTATTTGTTAACTATCTTTGATCAGGTTCTTTGAACAGTTATTACCCCACAGTAAATGAATCACATCTGCTGGTAATGAAATATAAAAATAATGGAAGCTTAATATTGTACAATAACAATCTTGTGTGAGAAAATCATGCCTTTACAGTAAGATTTATGCTTAAATCCCCATGCGAACCATTATTTCAAGGGTTCTTAGGATCCTCTCATTTCAACAAAGTGACCCTCAAATTAACCTTAAAATTCCAATGAACTATTGGTAAAATAAAGATCAGATAAGGCAGGAAGATATAACAACTCATTCTGCTTTTAAGCACGTATACATTTCAATTGAATGTTGTAAGAACATAAGATCAGTTCTACTGGATTATGCCATTATCACTGAAATGTATTCAGGCACACAAATTGGATAGGACGATTATAATTCCCTTTCACTGTTACTTTCCAACAGTTATTATTTAAGGTTGTAACCAGTCATTCAGGAAGTGAGGTCATAAAACTTAGTAGCCTTGTGTATTACACAAATACCTGTGTAATAGCACAAGTTTTTCATTCCATACTTTAACCAAATAATGTGTATTTCTTTGCACGTTGAATATAAACTAAGGCACCTGATGCTTATGGGAAGCTTGGAAAAGCCTACTTATATTTGAAAGGTCTTTGACATACTGATATGTGAAATAACTTCACTGTAATTGTCTGACACATGGAAATGGTTGGACAGCTCATGCATTTCTATCATTTTATACTTAAATCTTTTTCTTTGCTGGTTATGGCTTTTTCATTTATTAACCCTGGAAATAATTTATAATTATTTTCAGACACCAGTTTTCTGCAAAATATCAAGTTGTTCTTGATATTGGTCTTTCAAAAGTGAAAATGTAAGCACTTCCCTACTTGTTTGTTCTGGTTGTTCAGCCAACTGAAGTCCTTGGCTTTTTTAAAAGTGCATTTCTACTTTTCAAAAGGGAGGATTTCAAACAAATTGCAAAGCTGACAGATTTCTTGACATTTCATGTGCAGTCTATGTTATTATATGGAGCCTACCATAAGATTTAGTGCAGCTAAATCAAATGAAAAATGGTATATTAGAATAGAATAGAATTCTTTATTGGCCAAGTGTGATTGGACACAAATAATTTGTCTTGGTGTAAATACTCTCAGTATACATAAAGAAAAGATATACTGTCAACTGGAATTTTGAGCTTGTGGAAACTGAGAGGTTTTCTGAAGTATGACCATAAGTACTAGGTTGAATCCATACTCCTACTGGCTGCATTGCACCTACTAAACAGGATTTGTTCAACAGGATTCCAAAGTTGCTCAAAGAATTATCTCTGGGAAAGTAGGAACAACGGAATAATAGAGTTGGAAGCAATGTTGAAGATCTTCTAGTCCAACCTCTGCTCAAGCAGAAGATCTATATCATTTTAGACAAATGGCTGTCCAGTCTCTTCTTAAAGGCCTCCAGTGATAGAGCACCTAAAACTTCTGAAGGCAAGCTGTTCCACAGATTGATTGTTCTTACTCTTAGGAAATGTTTCCTAATTTCTAGGTTGCTTCTCTTCCTAGTTAGCTTCCAGAGTCCTAGCTCTGATGATCACTGGTAATCACTTAAACATTAAATTGTATACAAAGCAAAACAGAATCAAAAGTATTTTCTTTCAATAGAATCTGCCACAATTTGTATATTTTATTAAATGAAGCCAGTAGCCATAATGACATCAACATGATGCCAGGGTAAGTTTCATCTTTTTTGTATTTATTCTATGATATCACCCAAAGGTACATAGGACACAGGACAGTGTGTCTATCCTGATGCATCTTTTGTCACTTGCCCTCCTCACTCCATTCATGAAGCAAAACTTTTTGCTATGGAAAGGAATGGATGTGAAATGGACTTCACACAAAAATAAGCTTGCCTGTTCTTGTGGTTCCTTACATCCTTTTGTTCTCACATAGAATAGCATGCTCAGGGTTATTCTTTGACATTATTTCATTTTTATTAAATCAAATATTTTATCAAGTAAAATATTTGAAAAAACATTATGGAGAACAGTCTCTTGCAGAACAGCTTCTGCCTGGAAATCAGATTAACCCCATATATTTGACTTTCTGTAAGCTTTTAAAAGCTTAATTATTTAGAGAGCTTATGGAGAATTATGGCATCAGTTTATTGTTTTTACTTGTATTTGAAAGTTTTGAAAGTTTTGAAAGTTACATTACCTGTACTCCATTTTATTGTATTGTTGATTGCTTTAAAGCTTTGCTAATGACTGACAATTTTGGGGAAATAATGGAAATAATTTTATTTAAAAAATCAGTGTATTTGGATTTATGATGTTATCTGCAATCTATAAGCTAGAATGTGCAGCATGGTCACTGACTCTAATGGTGGGGGGGAATAGGCTTTGGCAGTCCATTAGGACTGTGATTAGGGTGTTACATATGTTTGGACTTATTTTATTCCAGTACATCCATTTAAGTATTCTATACAATTAAGTATCTGTTTTGCAGAATGGAAACTGTTTTGCAAATCATATATTGTCAAATAGGAAAATATTTTTATTAAGCATCATAGAATTTTGCTTTTAAACATTTAGAAATAGTAGCAGAGGCAAACCCCTGTAATTCAGACTAAAATCACTGAAGGAGAGAAAATATTGTAGGAATGCCCAATTTACCCTCAGTCAACTTAATGCTTATTCTGAAAACATATTGGAGCCAGATGTAAGGGTAAATTGAATCATACAATATAAAACCAGAGCTAGTCCAGTTATTTATGGCTGAATTCCCCTGTTCATGGTTATTGTTAGCCAAGGAAATGGAAAATCTGAGATTCAGCTCAATGCATATTCCTGTAATTTTTCACACTAGGAAAATTTACTTAATCCTTCTGCTTTTTACCTTTATTGACATAATGGCCAAGTATTTTGGGTATAGCAGCTGGCATGTCCATTTATAAAAAATATAATATGGAAGATTTTTATATTGTAGCTGTATAAGGCTTCTTAAATAAAACATGTGAACTATAAATGATATGCCTATTTGGAAGCTATTCTTTATGATGCTGTTGAAATTTTAGAAGATGAGGCTGTAATTTGCATTGGTACTGTACATCTATGTCTTGTATTGTAGCATTGACTGAAAAATACATCATCAAATCCAGAACATCTTTTTTTCAATCACTTTATTGATTTTAAGTTTGCATGTTATTTTCGAAATACAGTAAAATTTTGGATTAAATTAAGGCAGAGAGATAGAGAGAGAGAGAGAATTTTGTTCAAATCCCAGCCAACTAAAGTTCAAGTTTCTAGTCCTGTTCTAATCCCAAAAATATACTATGTCACATGAGATTTCTATTGTGTATTAATAATGTATATATAGGAATGATTTGGAGAGTGACTATCTCTTTTACATATACATAGAATGGTAAGGTAATATCACAAATGCCTCCCAAAAGTGATGAAGGTCCTTGATAAAAGCCATTTTGATTTTCAACTTGTCATTAATCATAATAATAATACACATTTGGCATTTGATGCATTTTGATATAAAATGTTCTGGTACTTGTTTGTTTTATACTCGATGCGCTGCAATAGAAAAAAAAGGGACAGTCACGGAGAATGGACAGGAAATGAACCTTGCTCAGAAGGCAAAAGGAAGAAGGGGATGGTTGCAGAGATTGGACAGGAAGCTGTGCTGGGAAGTTTGCTGAGATTGGAAAAGGGACAGACAGGGAGTCCTTCCCAGTGAAAACAAAGGATCCAGTAATAAGTTGTGTGGTTTGTTTAGCACTCATTATTTTTGGTACTTGTCGCATTTCCCAGAACCAATTAACAAAGAGTATTAAGGTACCACTGTACCTGTATAAGACTTATGCCACCAGACTTGAAATTCTAGACCTAGAAAACCTAGAACTATGCCACCTTTGATCTGATCTAAGTATAGTATATAAAATCATACATTGCAATGTCCTACCTGTCAATGAATACTTCAGCTTCAACCATCACAATATAACAGCACGCAATAGATATATAAACTCAAGGTTAATCGCACCAAACTTGATTGCAGGAAATACGACTTCAGCAACAGAGTGGTCAATGTCTGGAATACTCTACCTGACTCTGTGGTTTCTTCCCCAAACCCCCCAAATTTTAACTTTAGAGTGTCTACTATTGACCTAAGAGGTCCTTAGGGGGCGTGCATAAGTGCACCAACATGTCTATTGTCCCGGTCCTTTTGTTTATTTTTATTTTTCTTATATGTATCCATTTAATATATTCAAAATTATGTTTATACTTATACCTATTATCTTGTAAGTGATTGACAAATCAAACAAATAAAAAAATAAAATAAATTTACCTCTGCCTATGCCAGGTTATTAGGAAGGGCTTGATAGGTCAAATGTCAAATCCAGTTTGAACATGTGGCTGACTGCAAAAAATTATAAGAATTAAAAAAATATTTTGTTGATCAGACAAAATACTGACTAAAATAAAACAGTTAATCAGAGACTGTTCTAAAGAAAATGAAGTAAGATTGTCACAATGGCCTTAGATGATTTGCAGCTACGGTGCTTCACTTCATTAGATGATGACCAATTCAAATTTCTAGCAGTCCTACTACAATCACTTTGATGTATACGTAATGGGATATTTCAGTTCGAAATATAGTCTTGAATGAAACAGCATGGTTTTCCATGTGCTAACTAAATTGTTACACTTTGCACTGAGTCTTTTTGTTCATGCTGATATTTTGCAGTCAACTTGGAAAGAGAGGGTTTGTCTAAAAATATTGTTTGTTTATTTATTCATTCATTTTTAATAAAATGTATAGGCCACCCATCTTAACTCAAGGCAACCCTAATGCCTAACCAGGATTTCTGATATCCATGTGCTATGAAAAGGTTAACAACTGTTTATACAATGCATCACAGATGTGGAATGTAAATCAGTCTAGCAAGTTATTCAGAAATAGAAACCAATGCAGCTAACCACCCTGTTATTTTATGACCTTCGCTATAAATAACGGAGAGCTTTCTTTAAGGTTAGAACTAATGTCCTTCCATCAGCTCTGCTGAAAAGACAAGTTCACTAACATTCAATATATTGAACATTCTTTCCCTGCAGATCAGATAGTCAAAACCACTGGATATGTCCTTTTATATTGCTGTGTTTTTTTTTAAACAGGGGTCTTCATATGAAATCTATTTTACGTTTCTTTCTATCTCTTTTCATTCATAAGCTTTCCATGTTTCCTTTTAGGGCCACAAGTACTTAGATAGATAAGCAATTAGCAATATATAAGAATTAGTTAATAAGTAAGCTTCTATAATTAATTATTTTATCTTTATGTCTTCCATTTTTTAATCAAACTTCTATATTTATGACATTATTTTGCCTAGTATGGTTTATATATAAATCATACAGAAGCCTAGTTAAAAACAAGATGAAAAGAGAAATAATAAGGACAATTGCAAAGTAAAAAGGCAGAAGAAGGACCTTTAAGCCACCAACCACCCAGTGGTGGGATTAAATTTTTTTTACTACCAGTTGTGTGGGCATGGCTTGGTGAGTGTGGCTTGGTGTGGTGGGTGTGACAGGGGAAGGATACTATAAAATCTCCATTCCCACACCACTCCAGGGGAAGGATACTGCAAAATCTTCATTCCCTCCCCACCCCACCAACCTGATTTCCAACTCTGTTCTCTTGTGCAGGGCAACAAAAGAAGACCCAGCCAATCAGCTGGGACTTGGGAGGCAGCAAATAGATGGGTACAGGGCCAGTTACAGGTGGTATTTGCTGGTTCTCTGAACTACTCAAAGTTTCTGCAACTGGTTCTCCAGAACTGGTCAGAACCTGCTGAATACCACCTCTGGAACCACCCCTTGAGTTGCAGGACATTGTTAGTCCCTCCCAGGCCAGTCAGAAGAGCCAGGTTTTGATTGTGTTCCAAATTACCAGGATATTGATGGCTTCCTTGCCTCTGAGGCAAGTTGTTTCAAAAGGGGAGGCAATAACAGAGAAGGCTCTCTCCCTCAACCCCATAAATCAAAGCCCTTGGGATCTGTCCCTTTCTGTCTGACCAGATAGGACAAATCACTGAAATAGTGACAAGATGGTTCTCAGATAACATGCTATGAATTCAGTTTCATAGGGATTCAGTTTTTTTAACAACCGGTTATGTCGGCGTGGCTTAGTTGATGGGTGGGCGTGGCCAACTAGACATCACTCATGTCAAGGGGCGCTGCTCCTCATGACAGTTGAGATGCTGCAACAGTCATAAGTGTGAAAAATGGTCATGTCACTTTTTTTAGTGCCATTATAACTTTAAATGGTCACTAAATGAATTGTTGTAAGTCAAGGATTACCTGTACAAAAATACAAAAAGCTTCTCTGCTTGCAAAAAGCCACCCTAAATACCAATCATTAGATTAAAAATGCCTGCAAGCCAGAGTTACAAATCAGGTAGGGTGCCAGAGCACCTTGAGGAATGAAAATAATTAAAATGCAGTGATAACTATCAAGCAGCCAACTCTTGTTCATAAAGTGAAACCCTTTAGCAGAGAGGTCATTTAAGCTCTCCAGAAAAAGCACATCCAGGAAAAGCAATCCTTAGATTCATTTGCACCACTTAAAATATCAGCTGGTCTCACTCACTTCACAGGATATCCTAAGGAAATCATCCAGATTTAAGGAAAGGTCACATACCCCCAGAAAGGCAGTAAAAAAAATCAGTGCCAAGCTTGCATCCTGCCTCTTGGAAGTATACCCCAAAAGAACAGTGCCAGATAGTACTAAAGCAGTGAGGAAAAACCCCTCCCCAGAAAGAAAAAGAAACCATGAGACAAGAAAAAATTCAAACACAATACAAATAATTAAATCACAATAGTATTTGTGATTGTTGAAGCTGAATAGGGAAAATTATCCCTTCAATAAACACAGGATTAAACGTCACCAAGCACAGAATTAACCTTCACCAAAAACAGTTTTAGACCAAAACTCAGAAAGGGTATGTAAACTCACGTTTGAATGTTAATCTTTCCAAGAAGATTAACATCAAGAAGCTCAGTGTCACTCATCTTGGTTCCCTGTCACTAAAAGATTTGCTTCATTATTCAATTATTTCTTCAAAGTGCTGATTGTCCAGGGAAGTATATCCTCACAACAGCAGTGTAAAAATCTTAAAACAACCCTTCTCCTTGAAGAAAGTCAAGTCTCAGAAGCTCCCGAGACAGTAAGTTTAGGCTGTCTGTCAAGAATGTAATAAGGATGGAAAAAAACAAAAGGAGATTGCTTCTAATTACTAGTTCTCAGAACTGCTTAGAAAATTAACAAGGGGTTCTATAGAACCAGATAGAACCAGTAGAATTCCACCCATGTATGAAGGGCCTAAAAGTAATAATAAGCAATATATATATTTAATATATTTATGTGAACTTCAGTCACCTTGGTCATTGCATTCCAGAATAATAATGAAAAATGAGACTGAATATTTTCATTTACATGTGCCATTCCTGTTCATAAAATCTTAATCCCATGCCTGAATGTTAAAGTTAGTTTAGTTAAACTAGTTATGGTTTAATTATTGCCAAACTGTTGCAAAGGTGATACAAGACTACATTTTCTGAAGCTAAATTACAATTTAGTAGGCCAGAGGATAAACCACATTATACTTCCATTCTAGATTGTCTCATATAAAACTTTTCTGGCAATATAGAAACATAAAAATAAAGGTATGGTCTTTGCTTCATTATAGGATTATGTTATTTCTTATAGGTTAATTATAAGCAAGCTACCTCTTTGATTTAAGAAATAGGAACTATGTAAAACAGATAGGCCAAGATAAATGAAACCTCATAACAGCATTCCAATTCCTTGATTAGGTGATAAACTATAATATTGAACCCATGAAGACTTTTTTACTGTTGTAAGATTGCTATCTAAATTTCTGAATTTGAAATGGCTTTCTTTTTTGCAACTTGAGGAATGAATAAACTTCTTTAATTTGATTCGCCCATCACATATTTGCGTTCTGAGTTGTGTCATTCTGCAAACATCATTTACACTAACTGTTCAATCAGTTTAAAGAAAATAATGGTTTGGTTTTGTTTTCAAAATAGTTGAACATTTGTTTCTAATACAATAGCCTATTTTTATTTCACATTACAGTACTCAACACTGTTTACACCAGCCTTGTCCTGTTCCCATCACTGCTATATATTTTCAGGGCACAATATTAGGAAAGACTGATTCGTGTTGTCATTTGACTTTCCCAGCCTCACTAGGAAGAATGAGATTTTGTGTGCATGGATTAAATCTATAAATTATCTTCATATTGTATCACAAAATATTAAGATAATATTAAGACAAAAATTATGAAACATTAAATATTATTAAATATTAAGAGGTGAGGTTCAAAAATCCCAGCAACCGGTTCGCTGCCTGGTTTAGATTGGGCATGGCCATGGTGGGCGTGGCCAACCAGAACTTCCTGTTTCTGGCTTCTGGCTGGCTTCCAGAGGCCAGGGAGGTTGTTTTCACACTCCCAAGGATCCGGAAACTTCTCCCAGGCCCTTGGGAAGGCAAAAACAACCTCCCCGGCCTCTGGAGGCCCATGAAAGAGGGCCGTTTTGCAACTTCCAGTTTTTCCATGAAGGCTGTTTTTTGTCCTCCCAAGGGTCCAGAGGCTTCCCCTGGGCCTCTGGGAGGGAAAAAATAGTTTCTGGATTTCTGAAAGGCCCATTTTCCCCCTCCCAGAGCTTCTGGTGGACCCTGCACTTAACCTCCATTGAAAATGGGCCACATGGAGACTTCTGGGAGGGAAGGGGAGGGGTGGGTGGGGCCAGTTGGTCAGTTGCAATACTTGTTTGGCAAACCAGATGTAACTTTAACATCTGGTTTGCCCTAACTGGTCCATACCGGTAGAATCTCACTCCAACCTGTTTCCCACTTCCAGAAGGCCTCCAGAGCCTATGGAAGCTATTTTCACCTCCCAGAAGCTCTAGGAAGGCAAAAATGGCCTCCCCTGGCTTCTGGAGCCCTATCAGAGGCCAGAAACAGGAAGATCCAGTAGGCCACACACACCATGGCCACACGCAACCAGGGAGCGAACCTGTAGCTGAGATTTTTGAATCCCACCACTGGCTATAACTCTGCCATAGTCAGCTGCAGTCATGTGATCATTGTTTTCAATGCTTCCTGCCAGATTCCTATAATGAAAGTTGGGGAAGCCAGCACAAAGTTGGAAGTCCTCCTGAACCCATTGCTGTTGTAAACTGCCCCCCCCCCCCAAAAAAAAATAGTCATTCTGTTTCTCTGTTTAGGTAAGGAAATACTTCTGAAATGATGGGCTGAAGATGGGTTATGACATTTTTCGTGGAATATAAACATCGAATGACTGAAATAATCTCAGAGTTTGAATACGATGACTCACTCTTAAAGCCCTAAAGCCAGTAATCTCACTAGCTGACCTCAGACTATTATCCATTGGTTGTCTTTTCTGCTAAGAAAAGGAGTGGGGAAATGAGTAAAACTAATAAATGGAAGGGAGCAGTGTCTTCAATATTATGCTATCTTGGCAAGAATGCATTTACTTAGAACATGTTGGCCCATACATCCATCTAAAGATCTTAAAAATACATATAAATATGAGATAATTATAGTAAATGTCATTAGCCAAGTTTCCTTCACTGTGTTTATTTATGCACATATTTAATTTATTTATTATTTAAATATAGATACCCATTATACATAGATAGTCTTAGGACTGGTCTTTTAGTGACTGTTCAAGTCACAACAGATCCATCTGGAAATTTTTGCACAAGCAAACCACCCAAAAGCAACTAGCACAAAGAAGAATTCAAAGCGCTACAAACCCTGAAAAATGATAACAGCATAATCATAATAATAATAATATCATAATACTCCCAGTAGACAAAGGAAATGCCACAGTAGTAATGGACAGAAAAGACTATGAAACA
>BLBF01000039.1:1303351-1375093 GCA_015471245.1 Laticauda colubrina
CCACAGAATCATCAGAGAAGCCATAGAGATTGAAAAAAGACCTGACAGCATGAATAGAAGAGATGATTCCACCAGACTGTCAATCATTTGGAAACCTGCACTCTCAAATAGAAAGATCTCCATGCCACAAGCCAGGCAAACACCTGGGCAAAAACAGACTCCCTCTGATAGCTCCAACCTAACCCCCCCACCAGGCACCCAGGTGAAACCCAGCTTGCTAATGAATAGCAGCTTCCTAATGAAGAGCAGCCGTCCCTTCACAAGGAGCCAAGCTGCACTAAAAGCCTCCAACACAAGAACAGAGTGTTGCCAGCCAATCAAAGCCACAAAACAGACAGAAGAAACCAGGAACACCAATCAATCAAACTCCAAGTCCAATGAACACAGGTCCAGGCTCCCAACCAATCAAAATGGACCAGCCTCAAATTTAAAACCAGGAGCTGTAAGACCCACATCCATACAGAAGCCTGAAGATGGCAGATGAGATTCTGCTGAAACGTTGCTACAACTTTAACAGAACTACAATGACGTGGGATAATACCCGAAGGAAGCTAAACAGCACACATGTAAGTACCCGCGAAAACCTAAGAAATACAGAAGCCTGATGATGGCAGATGAGATTCTGCTGAAACGTTGCTACAACTTTAACAGAACTACAATGACGTGGGATAATACCCGAAGGAAGCTAAACAGCATATATATATATATATATATATATATATATGTATGTATGTATGTATGTATGTATATGTTTTTTTAAGTTTTCGCAGGTACTTACATGAATGCAGTTCAGCTTCCTTTGAGTATTATCCCACATCATTGTAGTATACAAAATACACATACAAACTCAATACAGAAGCCTGATGATGGCAGATGAGATTCTGCTGAAACGTTGCTACAACTTTAACAGCATTCCAATGACGTGGGATAATACCCGAGGGAAGCTGAACAGCATATATATATATATATGTATGTATGTATGTATGTATGTATGTATGTATGTATGTATATATATATATATATATGTATATATATGGTTATAACTCAGCACCTGGGAGTCCAGTGTTGTGTAATTCAGTGATTGCTCTTAGTTCCTCAGGGTTGTTTGGTTCAATGGTGTTGAAGAATGCTGCAAGCATCCATTGATCTGTGTCCAGATTTTTCTTGAATTTGATGGGTGGGATTGATTGTGGTGGAGTTTGGCTGTGGTCTATGACTGCTGCCTTTGCATGTGTCCAATGTGTCCAAGAGTCTCGTTCTGCGATCTTAATAGCAGTGTGAGTAGTCAGTAAAACCTGGTAGGGTCTTTTCCACCTGGGTTGTAGAGGTGAGGTTCTAGTGAAGAACTTGATCCACACCCAATCTCCCGGCTCATATGGATGCAGGGCTTCTTCCAGGCATAAGGTCTGCGTCAGCGCACTCTGGGTCCAGAGGGTCTAGGCAGAGGGAATGAGGATTGAGACCTTGTAAGGTATCAGGAGGCCGGCCAAAAAGGATTTCAATGGGGGAAATACCTATGTCCTGTCTTGGGCTAGTTCTGAGATAAAAGAGAGCAATTGGGAGCACTTGTGGCCAGGAGAGGTGTGTCTCCTGACAAGTTTACCCAGTAGGGTTATCTCCCTGTTAGCTCTCTCCACGGCTCCTGAGGAAGTGGGAGAATAGGGTACATGGAGGTTTTGGGTAATGCCTAGAGCCTGAAATATATGTGTGAGGACTTGTGCTATGAAATGTTTTCCTCTATCCATGTCCAGAATGGTGGGGACCCCAAATACCAATATTCTTAAGGAGGTGTCTGGACGTTTCTAGGGCAGTAGCATGGCAGCATGGGAAGGCCTCTACCCAGTGAGTTAGTTGGTCCTTACAGACAAGAGCATATTGATACCCATTTGCGTTAGGTAGTTGTATATAATCCATTTGGATCTTTTCAAATGGTTTCTGTGCCCAGGGTCTTCCACCTTCATGAATTGTTTTTCTGGAGGTGGTATTATTTGCTTGGCAGGTCTGGCATGTTGTGGCTATTTTTGTAGCCTCACTATAGGCTCCTGGTGCATACCATACCCTCCTGATGGTATCCACCATAGCTTGCGTGCCACAATGTCCCTTTGTATGTAATCTTTGGCAAATTAGCCTAAGGAGACATCGTGGGGCTATAGGTCTGCCATCTGGGACTCTCCAAAATCCTTGTTCAAAAACTGCTGAAAACTTCTTTTCCCATTGTTCAGATTCCCCTTTGTCTAGAAATTGTGTGTGTGGTATTTCTGGTTTCATTGTTAAGGCTGGTGTGATGATGGTGTGAGGTAGAGGTTTGGTTGCCACCCATTTGGGTGTTGCATCTGCATATTGGTTTCCTTTCGTTATTGTAGAGTCATCCATTTGGTGGGCTTTACAATGGATGACTGCTAGCACTTGTGGAAATTGGATGGCTTCTAACAGTTTGGCTACTAATGATGCATGTACTATTTGTTGTCCTGCTGAAGTTAAAAAACACTGTTGTTTCCATAGGACTCCTGTTGCATGGCAGACTCCAAAAGCATATTTGGAGTCTGTATAAATGTTGGTAGATCGGTTCCTAGCAGTTTCACAAGCTTTCGTTAAAACTATAAGCTCAGCTGCTCGGGCGCTATGGGAAGGGGGAAGGGGGGAAGTCCAAATAATTTCTTGTAGAGAGACTACAGCTGCTCCTGCTACTCTTTTGTTCTGGTGCATGTAGGAGGAACCGTCTGTATAAAGTTCCATGTCGGGGTTTTGTAGCGGGGTATCTGTTAGATTGGAGCGGGGTAGTTCAGCATCATGCACTAAATGGAGGCAATCATGGAGATTGCCTTCTTCCTGTTCTATGGGGAGCAGGGGAGCTGGGTTTAGAGTATTACATCTTTCAAATGTAATGTGATCAGAGGTAAAAGGTTCAGCTTCATATTGAGCCAAATGCTGCTGAGTAAAGGATTTGTCTGGCTCTTTATGAGAATTGCAAAAACTTAATGGGGGATTTTTAGCAATTGTGGATGTCCTAATACCAAATCCTTAGATCGTTTCACCAGTTCGACTGTAGCTGCCACAGCTCTTAAGCAGGGGACAGCCCCTTGAGCTACTGGATCCAGGGTTACAGAATAATAAGCGACTGGTTGGTGTGTGTGTCCAAAAGGCTGCGTTAGAACGCCAGAGGCAATGCCTAATTTTTCATGGATGAATAAGGTAAAAGGTTTCCTATAGTCAGGTAGCCTGAGTGCTGGGGCTGATGCCAGGGTTTATTTCATGGTCGGAAGTGTTTTGTCCAGAGATTTGGACCATTCAATGGGGTCAGGCATGTTTTTGCCTGTTAATTGGATAAGTGGTTGGGCTAATTCTCCAAACGAGGGGATCCAGATGACTAGGTCAGAGGCAGAAAAGGGAACGTGGGTATAAACGTATTTTAATTGTCCCCTATTTGTGCCTGGCACTGGTTTGCTTAAAAGGGGAGCCATGAACCGTGCCTCAGTTTTTCCTTCCAGGGAATGGGTTTCAGGTTTTTCCTGATCTTTTCCCTCAGTCAGGTCATTTGTCCTAGACATTTCAGCCCAACAGTACCAATAGGGTATTTGACTGGGTTTAATGTGTGTTCTAAGTGCTTTCAGGGTTTTATAATCTAAAGTACCGCTATCAGGCCAAATTTGTCTTCCTGTGTCATCTCGCAACAAAGCCCACTTTTTGCAAATTCTTTTTGGTCTTTTTTTATTCATTCCAGGAAGGACAGGCACTTGCCTTTCATCCCAAGCTTCAAGTGATTTATCCAAGGGGGTCTCTTCCATTGCCCTCGAACTACAACTTCCCATATTCCCCACCTGATGTGGGGATTATTTTGGTTTAGCTGGGCTACAGCCATCAGTTTCCAGACAAAAAAGGTCTGGGAAGGACTCCGGTTTCCCTACACACAGAGTACGGGCCCCTTTCTCTTAGGGAAACTCCGCCATCAGTTTGAAGACCCCCCCTAAAAAACAGGAATCTTGGAGGACCATCTGCCCCCTAGCAGCAACGGTACGGGCCCCTCCTCACACTCTGCCATCAGTTTTCAGATCTCCCTTAAAGGTGGGGATCTGGAAGAACCTGCTCTGCTTTTAAGGCAAACTATTTCCAATTCTGTTTGCCAGCAGCCAGTACGGGCCCCTTCTAACTGCACAGGGCTTTGCTTACGGGATGCACCAGGACTATTTTTTTTTTTTTTTGCTTTTTATTTATATCCCAACACCAGTTCCTTTCTCAGCCCATTTTTCTTACATCCTTCAGAAGGACTCACACTCTGTGATCACACCCCTTGCGTTCTCAAATCCAGCTGGTCATGGCTCGTTTTGGAGCTAGCAGCTGGCTGGGGTGTGGCTGGCAATCATAGAGGAGGTGAGGTCCTGCTGTTTCCGCAGAGATTCACATTCCTGGTCTACTCACACTTCCACTCTCCTACCTAGTGAGGTTATAAATTTAAAGTGGTACTCACCTGCTTTCAAGCAGCTGTTGAGCAGAAAGGCTCACGGACTTCCTTTACTATCCTTATGCCTTCCGGGCTGGGTCCATGGATGTTGTCCCTGGACAAAGAAGGTCCACGCCGGCTGGGAATGGATCCACGGGCCTGGTCCGATGGCAGGGTTGGCTGGAAAATCTTTGTTGTCACCAACTGTAGAAAGGCTGTCAAGGTGCCTTTCTTCGAGGATTTGAATTTTCCCGCTGGGAGAGTTCCGGCGCAAGGATACGGACAAGTGCTTGAAAGCTGGATCTTTTATTTTCAGGAAGGCGAGAGACAGCGCGGCTGCGTTCCTGGGGCTAGCTAGCTCACTTTGAATGGTAAGTCCCTGGTTTTTATATCTTTTTCTTCCTTTTGTGTATGAATGTTCATTTAGTGTTTAATGTTTTGATATTAAAATCCCGTCAGTTTATTTTTCGCCGGAAGGCAAACTTTGCGAGGTGCGGAAAATAAACTCTGCGGGGAGGCTTGATTGTATTATTGGTTTTTTTCTAATCTCTTTTAGCTTTATACTGGTTTTTCTATTTGTTTTTTTGGCAATCTTCTGTTTGTTTCCTTTGTAATTTATTTTGTATCTTTTGTCTGTTTGTTTTGCTGATTTGGCATGTCCTGTGTTTGTAAGGGTTTTCTTTTTCTTGTTTCCCTAGCTTTCTTAATTACTTGGCTTTTGTCTAGGGGGCTTCTTTCAATACCTTTTATTTGATTTCTTTTCCTATGCAAGTTTGTTTTATGGCTGGCCTGATGTTGCCTTCAGGCTTTTCCTGCTTGGGTGACACCACTGTCCTCGTGAAGTTCCCTTTCCACAGTACTTACAACCCAGATTCAAAGATCCAACAGTTACCTCCCAGCAGACATTTGATTGCATGTTGAGTATTTCATACCAGTTCGTTGTTACAATTGTTTGCAGCATCCCGTAGTCACCTTGCTGTAATTTGCAATGTTTTTGCTGGAAACTGGCATTTACTTTTGGTTTCAGGCATAAAGCACCCCATAGGGAATAATGGATTTGCTTAATGACTGCCACTTAATGACTGTCATATTTGCTTTATCATTATTGCGTTTGTATAATAATCACTGCAAAAGAGATTGTAAAATTGGGTATGATTACTTAATGACCTACTTAACAACCATCACAACTTACAACCTTCATTGTGGCTCAATTACAGTCATAAATCGAGGATATGTTTTATAGCTTGACGTCAGATTAAAAAAATTGTTTACTTTTTGTTCTTCCAGTGCAAGTTTCAGGGAAGCCTTCTGATATCTGTACAGCATTTACATTCATAAACAGTGGTTTACAGATCAGATACATATTTTCATAGATTTGTCTTCTTTTTTTGTGATGCCTCATTTAAAAAAAAATCTTCTACATTACCTCTGAATTTATTTTTTCTTGAATTAAAAATTGAAGGAAAATGAATCTTCTTCCAGCTTCATGATATCTGGGGAAAATGACCTAGATTTTCATATTTGCAATAAATTGATATGCAAAAGATCATCATAGCCACCTTCAAATTGTATTACTTGTGGCTAAACCCATTTTAAATATTATACAGAGTCCAGTGTTTTACCAAGAAGGTCACTTTAAATGATTATCAGTATTGCCTCAGGACTGGCTGAAGAGATAATGGCTCAACACAGTTTTGGTATGTAAATGTGTAATAGTAATTATCTTTCCCACAGGGAAATTTAATCAGACAGAAGGTCTTAACGGACCCCTGCATACAGTACATAATTACTTATACCTTTTAGAGATTAGTTCCAACTAATAAGACAATAACATGAGACTCCAGGTAATCATTGTCTCCAACAACAGAAAAAAGTAGTGAACTTTTAAATACCAAAGATAGAGAAGAAGTGATTTACAACAGGCAGGAAGGATATAGCTGGCAGTGATGAAGTAGGATAACTGTTAAGACAAATTGTTTTCTGCATGATAGTAAAAAATTCATTCATGAAATATACAGACACCTGACACAAGCCACTTAAAAACATACAATGTCAATTCATAAGCTAATGGCTAGCTAGACTCACCGGTATCAGAAATCCTTTAACCATAGATAATTCAATTGAGAATGTGATTGTGAAGTAGAAGTAGTCATTTTCAGGTGACCTGGAACTCTGCCAATTACTTTTATAACTTGGGGCTATAATGTTATTTGATGGGGAAACATATGTTTGTTGTGTAGAAAATTTCAAATTTAAGGCTAGGTCACACTGGCCGACGGATGCAAAACTTATGCAAAAAGGACACAGCGGACAAGCAAAATTTCAGGGGTGGCTCCATCCATTGTTAACCGCTCTCAAAAGTGCCCCAAATTTGCATAAACAGAACGGAAAACAGCGGAAAGGAACGGAGGTGGGGAGGATGTAGCGGGGATGTAAAGTGTATGTTCATAGGAAACCTAGTGGATGGAAGTGGATGGAAGCGGATGGAAGCAGATGACACATCCGCAGGGCTTCTGGGGGAGAATAGTGAAGTGGACGCGTAACAGAAGGAACGGATGCATAGTGGATGATGCGGATGCATCACGGATGCCTATAGGATGCATAGCAGATGCCTCGTGGATGCCTAGCAGATGCAAAGCATTCACTGCACATGCGGCGAGGATGAATTGCGTAAGCTCCGCGGATATAAAAGGAGGCAGTTCACAAGCAGGTCACCATTCAGAGGAAAGACCTGCTGCCAGAAACATCTTGAGAGAACACCATGGGGAAGAAGAGGAAGCCTGTGCCTACTCCTGCCAGCCCTGGCAAGAAGGACAGAACCACCATCCCACCCCCTGGCGCTGACTCTGAAGCTGCTGGTGCTTCTGCTGCTGCTGGTGGTGATGGTGGTAGTGCTCCTGGTGTTGCTGCTGCTGGTGCTTCTCCTGCTGGTGCTTCTCCTGCTGGTGCTGCTGGTGCTGCTGGTGCTGCTGGTGCTGCTGGTGCTGCTGGTGCTTCTCCTGCTGGTGGTGTTGCTGCTGGAGCTTCTCCTGCTGCTGGTGCTTCTCCTGCTGGTGCTTCTCCTGCTGGTGCTTCTGCTAGTGCTGCTGGTGCTTCTCCTGCTCCTGCTGGTGCTTCTCCTGCTGCTGTTGGTGCTTCTCCTGCTGCTGGTGGTGCTTCTCCTGCTGCTGCTGTGTTGGACCAGCCCCAAGGCCCTCAAAGCCCTGCTGCTGAAGGCCCTGAAGCCCCTGCCAGAGGGAGGAACAGGCAAGGCAAGGAGAAGGGAGAGAGGAAAAAGTACTCCATTTCCGAAGACCGTGAGGAGGAAGTGCTGGAATGGCTGAGGAAGAATGAGTACCTGTGGAGGAAGGGCCACAGGCTCTATTGCAACACCAAGAGGAAGCAGGCAGCGTGGAGAGAGGAGGCGGAGAGCCTGGGCTACACTTCAGATGTACTCCTTGGATGGTGGAAGTACATGCATACCTGGTACGGCAAGCTGCACCTGAAGAAATCTGGGCAGTCCGCTGTCAAGCTCACTGACCGGGAGACCTATATCATGGCCAGGTGTAGCTTCCTGGAGGGTGAGATCCACCACAGAGGAGCAGCCCCTCTGTGAACCCTCTCCCTCAGACAGCCCACAGAGAGCCACTCCTCTTCCAGCCAGGAGACAACTACCTTGTCCAGGCAGGTGTCTTTGGTGGGCCCCACAACAGAGACCCCCCCCTGACAGCTGTACTTCCCGTGCCGGAGGATATGGAGGATCCCCTGTCTCAGACGGAGCAAGTCGAAGCAGCCACCAGAGACCAACCCACCCCCAGCCCCAGCTCCACCTCCACAGAAAGCAGGCAGAGAGGCAGAACAGAGGGAAAGAGCCACACTGTTCTCTTGGAGATAAGGGACACAATCAAAGCAAGCACAGATCTCCTCTCCCAGCTAGTCCACTTCGACATACCATCCTCGAACTGCAAGTCCTTCATCACGTACGTGAGCCAGACCCTCATGGACATGCCCGAGGCCCAGTACCAGGTGATGAAGGAGAGGATCACAGCTCTTCTGCACCACCTTCCAGACCCAGCTGAACCTGCTGCTACCCACTCCAGGTCTGCTTCTCCACCCCAGGCGATGTCACAGCCCTTCCACGGATTTCAACAGCTCCTCACCTACCAAGCCTACCACTACCAGGACTTCCCACAGCAGAGGCAGCCCTTCCCAGTCCAGGCCCAGGTTCCTTGGACCTCACAAACGCCACAGAGGCCTCACCTGACCCAGCTGCAGACCAGACAGCCCCACTATACTCCTCCTTCCTCCACCCCACAGCTAAGCCCTTCATCAGAACATCTGTCATCAGTCTTGGGCCTCACATCCCAGCTCCTTGAGGAAGTGCCTCTCAACCTCACAGGACTGAGTCAGCTCTTTGAGAGCTTCCTGCACACACCATCTCCTGTTGTCCTCTCAGGGCCAGGCACCTCAATGGCGCCTCAGACCAGCACTCCAGCCACAGGCACCTCCACAGTCCCTGGTCCCTTTCCATCTGAGACCATGGGCAAACCTCAGAGTGACTGAGAAGAGTGCCAGAGGCTGAATTGTTACCTGCTCACTTTGTCTTTGCTTAAGACACTTTACTTGGGTCATTTTGCTTTTTTAATAAAGTCATAGAGACAAAAAAGACAAAAACAGACAAAAAAGCTTGCCATCCGTTGGTTAATGCGATGTACTCACTGCCTCCATTTTGCTTCCTCTCTATCCGTCCAGCATCCGTTTATTGACGTTTCATCTGCTCAGAAAGTTTTCAGCTGCTCAAAACTTTTGCGCGGAAAATGTATCCAATTCGTCCGTTCTGCATCCACTACGCATCCGCTACGCATCCATTCTGCATCCGTTCTGCATCCGCTATATCCGCTAGGCATCCGTTCCGCATCCGCGCAACTCGCATCCGCTCGGACGCAGGGAGGAAGCGGAACGGATGCAGAACGGATGCCTAGCGGATGCAGCATGGAAACAAAGCATTTAAAATGGAAAAAACCTTCGCAGAGGGGACCTATCTTGGATATTAAGGATCTCTAGAGGATGCCTAGAGGATGCCTAGAGGATGCAAAGGAACACCTATACTGCCTATAAAAAGGGGGAGCAACACATCTGGATCTCACTTTCAGACCAGCAGCCCTGCTGCAGACCTCTGAAGCCTTCATCTGCCTCTTCCTCTTCCACAGCATCCAGTCATGTCCACCGTGGATCGTAACACAGTCCTTTTGGCAGCCACCATCCTTCTGCAACAGTGAAAAGCCATCTATAGGCTCTGTGAACTCTACTATGGGAAGAAAAAGGGGCGGCCAAGAAGCGTCTGGGTATGAAGATGGTTTGCCAGAAGAGCACAGGATGGACTGTACAACAAGCTGATGGTGGAGCTCAGGAATGAAGACACTCGTGCATTCCAAAACTTCATGAGGATGCCTCCAGCCATGTTTGACAAAGTTGTGCAGCGGCTGACACCCAGGTTGACCAAGGCAAACACCAATTTCCGGCCGAGCCTGGAACCTGGGCTCAAGGTGGCACTCACTCTGCGCCACCTGGCCTCAGGGTCCACCTACAGCAGCATGCAGTACGGCTGGAGGGTGCCACACAACACCATCAGCATTGTGGTCAGAGAAGTGGTGCAGGCCATCATCGAAGAATACAAGGAGGAGCTCCTCCAGTGCCCCTCCACTGAAGAAGGATGGAAGAAAGTTGCAGAGCAGTGGTATCAGAGGTGGAACTTCCCACACACCATTGGAGCCATCGATGGCAAGCATGTGGCCTGAAAAGCACCAGCCAACTCAGGGTCCACTTATTTCAATGACAAGGGCTTCTTCAGCATCATCCTCTTCGCCATGGTTGATGCTGACTACAAGTTCATGTACATCGATGCTTCAGGCAACGGGTCAGCTTCAGATGCCCAGGTATACAACGCAAGTGACCTCAAGGGTAGGCTGGAATGCAATCTCATCGTGGGCTTCCCAGATCCAGAACCCTGCCCGACGACACACAAGATGTGCCCTACTTCATCGTGGTGGATGACGCCTTCTCCCTTACAACCTACCTCATGAAGCCCTACACCTCCAGACTCCTCACCCGTGAAGAGAGGATCTTCAAGTACAGGCTGTCCAGGGCAAGGCGGGTGGAGAACGCCTTTGGCATCCTGGACAACAGGTTCCAGGTACTTCTCACCACCATGCAGCATCGCCCAGAGACCGTGAGGAGGATCATGGAAGCTTGCTGCATCCTGCACAATCTCATGCGCACCCGCTACCCAGTCTTGCAGAACAGGCTCGTGGATCTCCAACAAGGCAATGGGGACATGGAGCCTGGGGAATGGAGGCAAGGGCGAAACCTGATAGACACTGAGGATGTGTAAGGCCCCAATAGAGCCTCACGTGAAGGGAAGAAGCAGCGCAACCTCCTGAAACACTGGTGCAACTCCCCAGCTGGAGCAGTGGAGTGGCAAGACAGGATGGTAGATGCTTAATGGATGCTTCCTTCAGCCTATCTCATCACACTGATGAGATTGTGCCATGTATGTTGAGTGGCCCGACAATGAACAGGGCATTTAATAAAGAGTTGTGTTTATGTTGAAATGTGTGGATCAATGATTACATTGTTATTGATAATAAAGGGCCGTAGATGTGGCACCTGGGAGGGTGGACCATACAGTCCCACTATACTTGCACTGGAGGTTTATCTATCCCACAGCTATTACCCATCCCAAAGGTATCCCTGCCTATTCCACAGCTATCTCAACCCACCCCACTGCTATCTTAACCCATCCCACAAGCATGCAAAGGCTTAAACCATTTCTAAATGTTTCCAGCAAGACTTTATTAAAAAAAAGAAATGAAGCAAGTGTGTGAATCAAAAATAGACTTTATTAACAACAAGCTATAAGACAAAAATGAGTCTCTGGCACTCCTCTTGGTCGCTCAGTCTCAGGGGTGAAGGGTCCAGGTGCTGTGGAGGTGGCTGGTGCTGGAGTGCTTGTCATCAGCTCCTCCAGAAGCAGAAGCAGCAGAAGCCCCAGCCCCAGAAGAGCGAGCCTGTGCTGCAGAAGCCCCAGCAGAACCAGAGTGAGGGCCAGGGGGCGGGACGGTAGCCCCGTCCCTCTTGCAAGGGCTGGCAGCAGATGGCTGAGGCTTGCTGTGCTTCCGCATGGTTGTGGGGTTGCTGGCTAGCAGGGAGGCTGGCAGGCACCAAGGCTGGCAGGAAGGCTGGCACGGAGGCAGGCACCAAGGCTGGCAGGAAGGCTGGCAGGCAGGCAGGGACCAAGGCTGGCAGGCAGGCAGGCAGGCAGGCAGGCACCAACGCTGGCAGGCTGGCTGGCAGGAAGGCTGGCAGGGAGGCAGGCACCAAGGCTGGCAGGAAGGCTGGCAGGCAGGCACCAAGGCTGGCAGGCGGACATGCACCAAGGCTGGCAGGAAGGCTGGCAGGCAGATTTGCAGGGAGGCAGACACCAAGGCTGGCAGGAAGGCTGGCAGGAAGGCTGGCAGGGAGGCAGGCACCAAGGCTGGCAGGAAGGCTTGCAGGTAGGCAGGTACCAAGGCTGGCAGGCAGGCATGAACCAAGGCTGGCAGGAAGGCAGGCAGCAAGGCTGGCAGGCAGACAGACTGGCTGGCAGAAAGGCTGGCAGGCAGGCAGACAGCAAGGCTGGCAGCAAGGCTTGCAGGAAGACATGCAGGCAGGACAGGCAAGGCAGTCGATGTGTCTGGAAGCAGGTCTTTCCTCTGAATGGCAACCTGCTTCCGAGCTGCTTCCGTTATATCCGCGGGGCTGATGCAATGCATCCTCCCCGCATGCGCAATTAATGCTCGGCATCCTGTAGGCTTCCGCTGTGCATCCGCTGTGCATCCGCTCTGCATCCGCTTCATCCGCTGTGCATCCGCTGTGCATCGGCTGTATCCGTTCCTCATCCTCTTTGCTGAGGTCCCCCAGAAGCCTTGTGGATGTGCCATCCTCTCCCATCCACTTCCATCCGCTGGGCTTCCGTTCCGCATCCACTTTCCATCTGCCCTGCGTCCTCCCCGCGTCCGTGTTATCCTTTCCGGTTATGCAAATTTTTGCCCCTTTTGAGAGCGGATAACAATGGATGGAACATTTTTCTCGTCCGTTGTGTCCATTTTGCATCCATTGGGCAGTGTGACTGGGCCTTAATAAAGGTTATCTTTGCTTCACTCACTTGGTTCATTTTTTTTATTTAATAAAGTGTTGGGGAAAACTTTGAAAAAAGGGTTAAGCCTTTGCATGCTTGTGGGATGGGTAAGGATAGCTGTGGGATGGATAAGGATAGCTGTGGGATAGATAAACCTCCAGTGCAAGCATAGTGGGACTGTCCACCCTCCCAGCTGCCACACATATGGCCCTTTATTATCAATAACAATTTAATCATTGATCCACACATTTCAACATAAACAAAACTCTTTATTTATGCCCTGTTCATTGTAGGGCCACTCAACATACATGGCACAATGTCATCAGTGTGATCAGACAGGCTGAAGGAAGCATCCATTAAGTATCTACCATCCTGTCTTGCCACTCCACTGCTCCAGCTGGGGAGTTGCACCAGTGGCTCAGGAGGTTGCACTGCTTCTTCCCTTCATGTGAAGCTCTGTTGGGGCCTTGCACATCCACAGTGTCTATCAGGTTTAGTCCTTGCCTCCATTCACCAGGCTCCATGTCCCCATTGCCTTGTTGATGGTCCACAAGCCTGTTCTGCAAGACTGGGTAGCGGGTGCGCATGAGATTGTGCAGGATGCAGCAAGCTTCCACGATGGTCCTCACAGTCCCTGGGTGATGCTGCATGGTGGTGAGAAGTACCTGGAACTTGTTGGCCAGGATGCCAAAGGCGTTCTCCACCACCCGTCTTGCCCTGGACAGCCTGTAGTTGAAGATCCTGTCTTCATGGGGGAGGAGTCTGGAGGTGTCGGGCTTCATGAGGTAGGTTGTGAGGGAGAAGATGTCATCACCCACGATGAAGTAGGGCACATCTTGTGTGTTGTTGGGTAGGGAGTCTGGATCTGGAAAACCCATGATGAGGTTGCGTTCCAGCCCATCCTTGAGGTCACTGGCATTGTATATCTGGGCATCTGAAGCTGACCCGTTGCCTGAAGCATCGATGTACATGAATTTGTAGTCAGCATCGACCATGGCAAAGAGGATGATGCTGAAGAAGCCCTTGTCATTGAAATGATGGAACCCTGAGTTGGCTGGAGCTTTGCAGGCCACGTGCTTCCTATCTATGGCTCCAATGGTGTGGGGAAAGTTCCACCTCTGATACCACTGCTCTGCAACTTTCCTCCAGTCTTCTTCAGTGGTGGGACACTGGAGGAGCTCCTCCATGTATTCTTCGATGATGGCCAACACCAGTTTTCTGACCACAATGCTGATGGTGTTGTGTGGCATCCTCCAGGCCTACAGCATGTTTCTGTATGTGGTCCCAGAGGCCAGGTGCTGCAGAGTCAGTGCCACCTTCAGTTCTGGGTCCAAGCTGGGATGGGAGTTGGTGTTTGCCTTGGTCAACCTGGTCTCAGACGCTCCACAACTTTGTCAAACATGGCTGGTGGCATCTTCATGAAGTGCTGGAATGCATGAGTGTCTTCGTTCCTCAGCTCCACTATCAGCTTGTCATAGAGTCCAAACTCCACTCTTCTCCCAATCCATCTTCAGACCCACACAGCTCTTGGACATCTCCTTCTTCCCCTTGCATAAAAAAGGTGAAACAGTCTGAAGAGGGCTTGGTTCTGGTGTTGAATGATGGCGGCTACCAAAAGGAGCATGCGATGATCCATGGTGGAGATCAATGGATGATGTGGAAGAGCAAGAGCAAGGCTGAAGAGGCCTGCACACCAGGGCTGCTGGACTGATAGTGAGATCCAGGTGATTTCCTCCCCCTTTTTATTGGAAATATCGGTTTTCCGCTAGGTGTCCTTCCACATACTCTAGGCATCCTCCAGACATCCTAAATATCCGAGATACGTCCCATATACGAACATTTTGTCCATTTTAATGCTTTATATTCGAGCTGCATCTGCTTTCATCCTTTCTATGTCCATGCTACTAATGCTGTGTGGACGTTCCGCATACCTTTTGCTTCCTCCCTCTTTCCGCTTTCCGCTGGAGCGAATGTGAGTTGCGCGGATGCCCAGAGGATGCCGAGAGGATACATCAGACGTGTAACAGATGACAACGGACGTAGAATGTTTGTTGGCTGTATGTGTCGCCGATGTAGATCGTATGCGGTGGAAAGTTCATCTGCTCAAAAGGTTTTGTGCAGCTCAAAACTTTTTGAGCAGATTAAATAGCAGTAGATGGATGCTCGACGGATAGAGCGTATGAGACACGTATGCAATGAGTACACAACGGATGCATCGCGTTTTCCAATGGATGGCTAGCTTTTTTTTCCATTTTACATCCTCTTTGCATCCGTTGGTGCAGTGTGACATGGGCTTTAGTTACCTGTGGCATTTCTGGACAAGCCCAGAAAATATTCCTATCTGTAAACCTAGAGAATTAATACCAGTTGGAAACTACCAAGGGCAGGCAACTTGGGATCCTCCAAATATTTGGCACCTCAAATACCTGGTACTAGTTGTATGCAACTGTAAAGATTGCTAAACACACACACACTAATTTGGATCATATATTTTAGGCTTAGGTGTAGATGTAGGTCAGTGTCCAGGATATAGCATTTTGCCTCATAGAGTTTTATTGTTCCCTCCCAATACTTCTAACTGAAGCCCTAATCAGAATTAGGCTCCCTTGGATAGCAGAGTCAGATGGTCGAGGCAAAGCAGTCTCAGGAACATCCAGGGTATTCAGAAGAGAGGGGCTAGATGAACAACTGACTGCACAATCTGGAGAAGAGTCTCAGCTGCAGACAGTCAGCACAAATACCCAGCTGGTTGTGGTCCAGAGAAGAGACACCACTGCAGTTGGTCAGCAAGGAAGAATTGCTGTTCCCACTCAGTTCAAGATTGTGCACAGATGAGTGGAAGAAGATGGAATGTAAGTCAGTTAAGTTACTTGTGAGGAGATAGCCTTGCCCCTCCTAAGGTAGTATACTGGTTGGTACCTATTTACCTTGGTGTTTTGAATCTGGTGGTTCTTGGAGACAACCACCAGTAATTTGTTGGATCGCTCTTGACTCGTTGCTTTGAACTTGTGGAGTTCATATTGCTTCTGTCATGCCTTGAAACCTCTGGAGCCAGATTGCCTTGAACCTCATTGAAATCATGTTGCTTTCACCAAGACTGGAGGACCGAGAATTGAATCTTGAAATTGGCAGTTGCTACCATCCTGCTCAGAGTTCACTAATTCTGTCACCTTGCTGTCATCCTACCTGAAGATCACTAATTCTTCTTGCTGTCATCCTGTCTGGGATTCTTGGTTCACCTTGATGACTTTGTGGCTGTGCCTTAGGCACAGAAGAGGTGGTGGTTTGTTTTGCTCCCATTGCTTTCACTACATCTGGTCAGCATTTTTCAAAGAGGTCATTTAAAATTGACTCTAAGGACTGCACATGCAGAATTGGGAGCTAGGGAATGACAATGGGGCTGGTTGTGTGAAATAAGCACACTTAATCTAGGACATTTGCTAACAACATATCATGTTTGACTAACAAGCTTAGCATGCCCCCACCCTGCCAAATATAGCCCATTTAATATCCAGAGCTTGTTAACAGCTTGAACATACCTAATACCAACTGTAAAAATTGGATGTCTATGTGTGATTTTAGAATTTTGACTACATCTGTCTTCTTTCTTACTGTCTCACCTTAAACTGAAATATGTTTCTATTGGATGTTTGCCAGTCTAGACTTTGAGAGGATTACATGCTTGAAAACAGAACACTCTGCTGAAAGTTAAGCTTTTTATGTTATCTCATCATGTCTGAAAGTGTTATAAGATGTTCTGTTCAGGATGTGACAACAGTATGAAAATATATTAAATATATTAAAACTCCTTTAGATGATTGAAGGACATGTATTAATAAACAAACAAAATAGGCATTTATTTGCCATTCACATTTTTCTTACTTTTATTTCACTATTATCTCCTTGAAACATGTCAAGAAAACATCTGTTGTTTAATATATAAAACATAGAGAGTAAAAAAAGAAGACTTTTGAAATGTAGAATAGTATTCTCTGCCAAACTACAGTTATACCCTTCAAGAAACTTTACTAGAAAAAAAATCTGTTGGTTATTTCAAACCTTCTTTCTTTTTAAAAGAAAGCAAATGACCAGCTGTCTGCAAGGAATTTAAATCCTTCCATTTCTCATCCTCCAGTCAGAGCTGAAGAAACTTCTTGGATAAGAAGCAAAACTTCTTCAAAGAAAAACAAGAAAATCCAGTTGCCTTTTGAAAAAGCACCATGACCTGGATGACTGAGAATCTCCATAGACATCTGTTGACTTGAGATCACTATCAATGTATCCTTGAGGGAACGTCTACAACATTGTACTACTTCAATATTAATGTATCAATCAAGCTATATTAAGCCATAATTATTTATGTTTTGCTAATACTGTATTTCAATTACAAAATGGCAGGTCTTGCTTCAAATTAAACTAACTCAAAATATAATGGCAAATATCCTTATGTAAATACAGATCAGATGTCTGCATGTTCCTCTCATTATTTAATGGCCAAAAAGACAGATTTGCTGCTTCAATCCAAATCTCTAACTGTTATCTGTTCCTTCTTATAAAATCCAGATATATTAGGTATTACTGAATCCATTAGAATACAAGTACTTAAAGCATATTGTTCTTAATGTATAATGTATACTTGTATTTCTTGGTTCATCAACTTCGTTATCAGTCTGTTTGTACTATAGTAAATTAATAGCATTGTTATAAGGAAAGTGAAGATCAATATTATTTCTACAAACTTATTTCTCTTCTTTAAAATAGCAGTCAGAAAATTAATTTGCAAGAAATCAAAGAATATTTAAAAATGGAAGTTCAACAATCACTGTGATAATAAAATATATTTATATGGATGTGGCTTCAGATTAAGTCTGCCCAAAGATTATGAGTAGGATTCCCAAGTAGGAATGCTAAAGGTTCTTCCACAGCAGGAGATTCAAGGTGAATCAGTGTTTCTAGTCACAGCATCAATAAGCTGGAAGAGAGATGATGCCCCCATTCTCCATTGTAAAGGCTGCGAAGAATGAGATGTTCAAAAGGGTCTTTGAAGATACTTGTGTCTTTATTAATTCACCATCAATATAAAATACAGATGCATAACATGGATTAAATATTGAAAATCCAAAAAGTGTCAGGCACAAGTAACCAGGAACAGTTGAGTTCAAAGCACCAGAAATTTATTCCATGCTACCTATACAAAATAATTCTTCCATATTAACATTCTTGAAACACTCTCACCTGATTGGCTAAGATGGGCTGCACTGTGATTGGATGAAAGAACGACTGTGATTGGTTAGTAAAAATCTCCCACGATTGGCCGAGCTGATCGCGGGAGATTCAGAAGGCTGTCATTGGGTAAGAGCCGCCGGCAAGCTCTATAAGAAGAGCTGTCGCGGCTCGCAAGTCCAGCACAGATCTATACCTTTAATAAAGAGCTGAAGTTACGGTGGTCTCGAGTCTCCTTTTTCCCACGCTTCTACACTGGTGACGAGGGTGGGATTCTGAGACAAAGAGACCAGTCGGGCACGTGGCAACCAAGCTGAACAACCAACGAGATGGCTGGCAGCAACTTGTCACCTGCACCACTTGACCAGGCAATCGAGGACTGGGAATCATACATTGATCGATTCCTCATGTTCCTTGAGAGCAACAACTTGAAAGTTGAAAATGACCCCCGGAAGAGAGCTGTGTTCCTGACCCATTGCGGGCCAGCCGTATTCAAGATGTCCAAAGCATTGGCCAAGCCAGAAGACGTGAAAGAGATGGCTTGGCCAGACCTAGATCGGCTACTTCGAAACCACTACACCCCGGCCATTCCAAATCTGATCTGGAGACATGAATTCTACCATCGGGATCAGAAAGATGGAGAGAGCATCAGGGATTTAATGGCAGCATTGAGGAACATTGGAGGTGCGTGTGGCTTCTCAAACATGGATGAGGCTCTGAGAGACCGCGTGGTCCTCGGTCTCAGAGACCCCGTACTCCAGAGCAGACTAATAGGTCGGGTGGACATTATGGTTACCGAAGCCATTGCTGAAACCACAGCAGCCAAGGCCATGAAGAAATCAGCAGCCAAGATGCAGCAAATGAATGCAAGGGACTGGTCAACAATGTCGGAGACCAACACATCTCCTAAGAAATGAACCGAGGCTGATCACAAAGCAACAACAGCACACCACAAGGACGTCGAACTCTCACCCAATACCAAAGACAAAGAGGAGATGCACAGATTGCAGGCAGAGTGAGACTGTCAGAGAGGTCGTAAGTTGGGTTTCCAGTGCGCTGCATGTGGCGGCTACCACCCCTGTTCAGAGTGCCGGTTCTTAGATGCCATTTGCCGGTACTGTGAGAAATGGGGGCACATCGCTAAGGTCTGCCACAACAAACGGAACTACAGCCCAAGGCGACGTGACAACACGCCCCCCCCAGGAACTGAGACAAATTTTCAGAGAACCAATGGACCCGCGAAAATCAAAGCAAGAGGCTCAGTGAAACCCAACAACGTGAAGAAACCCACCAAAAGGCCACCATCGGCCACTCAGACAGCTCCAACACAAAAAAAGTGCATGTGCAGGTCAGCATCGAAGGAAGGCTGTGCAGAATGGAAGTGGATTCCGGATCCTACCTCTCCATGGTATCCTGGGACACGATTAAGAGGTTAGTGCCCAGCTTACAAAAACAAGAGCTGCAGAACCAGAAACTAACCATAAAGGACTACCAGGGGAACAGAATCCCCGTAATAGAAATTGGACATTTCCATGTTACCTTCAAAAAGCATGGAAAAGTACTTCCACTAACTATTGTGGACAGAAACCGCCCAAGCCTGCTGGGTCTGGAATGGTTCGTGCCATTGGGAATCGAGGGGACGGGCATCAACCATGTCGAGGAAACAGACTGGGAGGAGGAGCTGATGAAGGAATTCCAAGAAGTTTTTGATGGACAATTAGGCAAGTACTGGGGGTCCCCAATATCATTTAATGTGAATCCCAATATTGCACCAATCCATCTCAAAGCAAGACGAGTTCCCTTCATGCTCAAGCCAAAAATAGATGAGCAACTAGATAAGCTCATCACGCAAGGGGTCCTGGAACCAATACATCATGCATTCTGGGAGACCCCAATAGTCACCCCAATAAAACCAGACAGGTCCATAAGAATTTGTAGGGACTATAAAGCGACTCTTAATAATGCACTGCAACAGAGTGCATACCCAGTTCCAGTGGTACAGCACCTCCTACACTCACTCGGGGGAGGAAAAGTCTTTGCGAAGCTTGACCTGGCGCAGGCATACCAACAGCTGCCATTGATGCCAAGACTGCAGAAGCTCAAACCATCGTGACCCACAGGGGGGCCTTACTGTGCAAAAGACTCCAATTCGGAGTCAGTGTGGCACCAGGGGTGTTCCAGAGCTTAATGGAATGGTTACTGCAAGCCATTAAAGGAGTCATGCCATATTTTGATGATGTCTTGGTAGTAGCCAAAGACAAAAGACAATTGAGAAGATGACTCAAGGAAGTCCTGCAGAAATTTAAAAACGCAGGACTAAAAGTTAAAAAAAGAAAAGTGCCAGCTATGCACTGAACAAGTTGAGTTCCTGGGATATTTAGTCGATAAAGACGGAATCTACCCCACCCACAAAAAGATTAAAGCAATAAAGGAAGCCCCAAGACCTCAAAATAAGGCATAATTACAAGCCTTTCTGGGACTAATCAATTTTTACAATGCCTTTTTGCCACAAAAGGCAACGACAGCGGAACCCCTGCATAGGTTACTCGACAAGACGTCCACCTGGTCCTGGGGCAAGCGGGAAGAGGCCGCCTTCCGGAAAATAAAAGATCTCCTCACATCAGAATCAGTCCTCATCCAGTACAGCGAAACCCTACCACTAACAGTGACCTGCGACGCCTCTCCATTCGGCATCGGAGCTATACTGAGCCATACTCTGCCAGACGGGGGAGAAGCACTGATTGCATACTTCTCTAAGACACTATCAAAGGCAGAAAGAAATTATAGCCAGCTTGACAAGGAGGCACTAGCAGCGGTTACCGGTGTGAAGCGGTTTCAAGAATACTTGTACGGTAGGGATTTTATCCTCATCACCAATCACAAACCATTCCTGGGGATCCTGGCAGGGAACAAGACCACCCCTAACATCTTTTCACCCCGGATGACAAGGTGGTCCGAGTTCCTTGCCGCCTACAACTACCAGCTAATACATCGCCCCGGGAAAAGCATCTCGCATGCCGATGCATTAAGCTGTTGCCCCTTGCCAGATCCAGAGGACGACCCCACACCCACCACATCCACCCTGCAAATAGAGACATTACCCAACCTGCCAACAACCATGTCAGACATTGCTAGACAGACAACCAAAGGCAGCAAACTGCCATGGGTTTTGAGCTGGGTGGAAAAAGTGTGGCTGGAAACAGAGAGCAGTGACCAGTTTAAACCCTTCCGAAACTGGCAGACTGAACTATTTTCCCAAAAGGGATGTAAACTATAGGGTGACAGAGTAGTGGTTCCAGACACTTTACAAACAAGAATATTGCACATGTTGCATGAAGGACACCCAGGCATCATAAAGATGAAATCCCTAGCCAGAAGCTACGTGTGATGGACAGGGAAAAAAAAACCATTGAAACCTGGGTGTTAACATGTGACAAATATCAAAGAACCAGACCAAACCCTTCCGGAGCACCAACCCTCGAGTGGAAAACACCAAGGGGCCCAGTGGTCAAAAGTCCACATAGACTTTGCGGGACCCACAAAAGGGCACACCTTTTTAATTGCAGTAGATGCTTACTCTAACTGGCTGGAGGTAAGCCTAATGCAATCCACCACGACGGAAGCGGTTATAAAGCAACTAAACAGACTTTTTGCCACCCATGGCCTACTTGACTTGATTGTATCTGACAACTGGCCACAATTCATGGCATTGGCATTCGAACAATTCCTCGCTGAGCAGGGCATATGACACACATTGACAGCGCCTGTTCATCTGGCGTCGAATGGGAGGGTGGAACGAATGGTCAGATACACCAAAGACGCTTTAGAAAAAATGGACACAGGGAGCATACACCAGAAAATAAATAAACTATTTACAATACAGCACATAACACCAAGTGCTAAAACCAATAAAAGCCCAGCAGAGCTCCTGATGGGAAGAAAACTTCGATCCCATCTGGACAGACTGCACCCAACATACAATCCCAAAAAACCACCAGACTCATCCAGCCGGTACTGTACATTTAATCCGGGAGACACTGTCTACGCCAAAAACTTTTCAGGGAACCCACTGTGGGTACCTGAAACAATAACCCAAGTGACAGGTCCCCAGTCATACTGGCTGGAAATGGAGGATGGAAGGAATTGGAAATGACATGTCGATCAACTAAGATCACAAATAATTTCAAACAATGCTGAAAACATACAACATCCACAAAAAGACATTCATAAAAAACTAGGGGTGGGGGAGAAACCCCAAACAATTATCAAAAAGAAAGAGAAAATCCTCCTATGACACAGCAGCAAACCGAACACGCCCAACCAACACAAATCGAGCAGTCAATCCATACACCAATAAATTTTAAAAAGAAACCAACAATACTCACCAGAAAGCGAAGGCAGCAGAATGGTACCACAGAAGATGACCCACTCGAAACCTCGCCTGGAAGGAACAGCCAAGCCAGTTCAACCTGCCCAGAAAGACCGGCCGGGAACAGAGAAGCCGACAACTCAACCAAGCCCAGTAGACCGGATGGGAGTTGTGGCGAAAGGTCTGACTCACCCTTCCAGGCAGTTCCATGGAGAAGAGCAGGAGCGACAAAGATCCCATCCAAACCGTCTGAAGACCACGTAGCTACTGAGCTGCACAGATCAAGTGGGCAGGTTAAAAGCCCTGCCTACCTACACGACTACGTCACTTAGGATGGACCATACCAAGAGGGGAGGGGTGTTCCATATTAACATTCTTGAAACACTCTCACCTGATTGGCTAAGACGGGCTGCACTGTGATTGGATGGAAGAACAACGGTGATTGGTCAGTAAAGAATCTCCCGCGATTGGCCAAGCCGATCGCGGGAGATTCAGAAGGCTGTCATTGGGTAAGAGCCGCCGGCAAGCTCTATAAGAAGAGCTGTCACAGCTCGCAGGTCCAGCACAGATCTATACCTTTAATAAAGAGCTGAAGTTACGCTGGTCTCGAGTCTCCTTTTTCCCACGCTTCTACAATAATCTTATCTACTAATGCTCAAGGCAAGTTAGCACTTGATAAGAGTCAGTGTAATTGATTAGACAAGTCTCTTGTGGCTGCATAAGGATTCCAACTGATGATGTGTTTGATATCGTCTTTGGGCTCTCCCTGATCATCTCCCATTAAAATAAGTATAAGTCTCACATGAAAGGTGATCTCTAAAAGCCATGTAGAATAGATACTGTATTTTTTTTTAAAAAAAAAGCACTCCACGAAACATAAGTTTTAAATTGAATGATGCTTGGTTTTCTCATACAGTACTTAATTTGGTAATCCTTAACCTAGGGATGTTTATTTAGTGATTGTTTAAGTTATGATGGCTTTGGGAAAAATAATTTGTTTCTCATCATCAAAGTTATGGCCATTATGCCACCCTGGAGTCTCATTATTTGGAGGCTTGGCAACCTGCTCACATTTACAACAGTTGCAACATCTTATAGTCACATGATCATAATTTGCAATCTCCCAGGTCAGCTTCCAACAAGGAACATCAATTGGATTAGCTGGATTTGTTCAGCAACTGCATATTCACTGAACAACCACACGATTCACTTAACCACTGGGGTAAAAATGGTTGTAAAATCAAATTCAAATGTTCAGTTGGTCAAGTGATGACTTATTTTATGATCACATTGATTCGCAATTGAAATTCTGATCCCAAATGTGATCATAAGTTAAGAACTACTTTTAGAAATATGTAGATGACTACTTTCAAAATGTTAGACAGTGATGGATAGATCCCACATGGATCTGTCAGAAGTTTGAACAGGATTGTAATGGGCAGTAGTACGCTTCATCAGATTTTGCCAAAACATCACAGAGCTATGTTTTAGGTATGTTTTAGCTGTGCCTTTTAATTTTAACTGTGCCTTTCATTTATTTAAACAGCCCTCAGCTTTTTGTTTGTTTGTTTTTATTTGTATCTATAAGTAATTTGAGATAGTGAATCTATATAATACGTTTTCCTCTTCCTAGTTTCATCAGCATAACAATTCTGTTATTGAGGTGGGTTAGACTGAAAGAGAGTGACTAATCCAAAGTCACCTAGCCAGTTTTTATGCCTGAGGTAAAACTAACATTTCCTAGTTTCTCCCCAACATCTTAACTGCAACTTTATAAGTGACTGTTTTAGATAATGCTAATAAATTGGCTTAGTTAGTTACTATTGTAAGCATTATTTTATCCTATATTATGAACATCCTGAAAAATCACAGGATAAATGAATTAATAAATTATAAATGAAATTGACATATTTATATTTCATCCTTCCTCCCTTTTCTTCCCTTTTCCCCTTCCCCTTTCATTGTCCTCTTATCTGCTTTTGTATTTTACAATACCTTATAACTTAATAAATGTGATAAAAAGAGATATTTATATTTTAAGTAGACTAACAAAGGCTAATATGAATTTAAAGTAAACATACAATTCAAGCTCTGTTTATGCACAAAAGATTTGGTTTCTTACATGATTGATAATTAAAAGATTTGTGATCCAATGCATCTAGAGGGGCCAGATATGAGAACACTGGTCTAGGGATAACCATAACAATTCTTGAGCTTCTGCAGCTGGAAAACTCTTGATGTTATTGGAAATAGTCATGGAGGTCTTCATATGCCACATATTGCGGCTCCTTCTTAAAAAGTGTTGTTAAGTATCTTTGTGCAGAATTGCATGAAGAAAATGACTTGACAAAGATAAAAGGAAATAGAGAGAAAGAAATATTCAATCAATGTTAATTATATTTTTGGATATTGTATTGCAAGCATAAAATTATTTGAATTTTTCATCCAAACAATAAATGTTTCAGTGTTGTAGTATAGTGTGTGAGTATACATGCATGCACATGCACTCACATCCACATACATGCATATAATATTGTAGACATTTAAGATTGCTAAATCACCACACTGTAAGTGATTACATTTGCCTTGTTGCATGTATTGGAACCATTCTTGCCTAAATTTGATTAAACTTCTGTTATATATGTAAACTATTAGTTTTGTTGTTGCTGCAGTTTAAGGTCCCAATCAAATATTGTTGGGATTATTTATTTTTTGTCACATATGATTCCTAATGCTATAGCAATTTTCACATAAATAAATATTATTTAAGCATTTGTTTGCTTGTTTTCTCTTTGGTATTTTCAAATTTTTAATTTTCAATTAAATACTTTTTCCGTTGTAGTTCTTGTTAAGGCAAAATTACTATGGTAGCTTCAATATTAAAACTTCATTTTATTTTTTTAAATTTTGATTTGATTCATATTGTTGTTGTAGATTGAGCAGTGAAAGTTTAACACTGAACCCCAATGCATGACACTTTTAAGAGCCATTTTGGTAAGTACAAAGAAATGTAGTGTAAGTGTTCCTGGCAAATGTATTATCTAACATTAAGAAAATCAAATCAGGATGAAATAGATATGGACCATATATTTTATCTTTGAGACATATAATTTCTGAAATTTAAATGTGATTTTTCTATCTTACTCCTGAGTGAAAAAGAATTTAAATTATACATGAATGTTTTATATCATGTGTGATGTTTTATAATTCTAAAAGCACTGTGATATTTGCACATCAGCCAAAACCATGTGACTCTTGAGTCACAAGTACATATAATTGTCCTCTGAAGTAAGGCTTTGCACAAGTGTTTTAATGTAATCAGTTCTGGATTGTGAATATTAATGTTACCAAAAGATCGGCCATTTTCTGACATTTTCTAATAGAGAGAAATAGTGCAGTTAATTAGTGGCAATTTGACAAACTCTAAGCCTTTCAGATCTTTTGTGTCCCTTCATTATTTTCAGTTGATTTGGAAAAAAAATCCATTCATGTGAAAATATGATAGGGCCTCTCTTGAGGCTTCTAATATGTATGCCTTCTCAGAAGGTTAGAGAAGTTTTTGTAGGACACATCTATAGACATGAAATTGCAAATTGATTTAGCAATCCACAGGATGGTGAGACAAACCTACTGCACATCCATTCAGCCTGAATAATGTATTGGTTTGACTCCCCCCAAATATTGAGCATTTGTTAAGATCTGTACTAATGTCCCTCTATATATTGGCGATCAGGAAATCAAAACCATTGGATATTTGTTTTATATTGTTAGTTTTATAGAGATCTCCATTATAAATGCTGAATTCAATAAAAAAATTATTTGCCATTTAATATAATAGCTTCATTACTTCGTATAAAACAAGTTTAAGTGAACAAATAATACCAATGTTTGGTGCTTATTTAATTTCAGAAGTCATTTAATGTGTTTTGTGCCAATAAGAAAATTTAATTGTCTCAGACTTTGTAGTTCAGAAATTTGAATTTTATGTCTACAAGCAGATTCTTGACAAGTCAGGGCTAACATTTAGACAACAGAAACAGATATCTTTTTGTTCAGCTTCATAATGAAAAATAATTGTATATATATATTTATTTTTACCTGAAGTAAAAAGGAAAGCTAGGAGATTCATTTGTTCATCTGAGGAATTTACACACACACACACACACACACACACACATACACACAAAGACATAGACACACATGCCTATACACATATATATATAGATGCACTCACATATTCTCACACACAGTTGATTAACAAGGAAATATTGAAACAATTGTTATATGTCTTATGTTTGCTCTATAAAATTATTATAACAGGTCTATGACCTTCTAGAAGTAGTCTATAAATCTGCCATTTGTCATTAATACTCTACTGCTTTGGGATTACAGTTGTCTTCAAAGAAGTAAACTTGAAATATTTGGTATCTCACTGAAACAGGAACATCTGGAAAAGCCAAGTGAACAGTTGCACACAACAGTTACATATTTTTCCAAGTAATAATTCCATATTTTGTTCTGTCCTTTATGAACACACCCAGATTGGTTCCAGCATGCCTATCATTATGACATAAAAAATATGGAAAGCTATGTTGGTGTTTTGGTTTTGCAGTCACTTTGTGGGCAGTATGGGTTCTTTTTTGCCATGCCTTTCAGTTCTGGGATATAAACCATTATGCAGAGAAAGAATTTGACAAATGTACTATAAAACTCAGCCTTAACCCTTCTAGTTCATTTCTAAATACTTTCAGCATTCCAGAATTGCTTGATTTTTTTCCTATTTAAATAAAGAATTTTTAATAGCCAGTTTGAAATCTATGTGAATTCTTCAGATTTTATAATATAATATGCAGAACATCTCCCCTCATCTGTACAAAAAGCCTTTATACTAACAGTCGTAAAAAGTTAAAGCCCAACTAACCTCACAGGATTGTTGCTTTGGATCAAAATAGGATGAGGAAAGTATGTTGGATATGTTCGCCACCTTGTGTTATTTGTAAAAAAAAAGAATAAATGTGGGATACAAATAAAATAATACATAAATAATTACCACCTCTATCCGCACAAATATACATTTATAGCTTAGATTCAGATTTAAGTGGTGCAAATTATCTCTTCACTCTAATCTTTCAAAGACTAGAATAAGGCTATTCTGCTAAATTGTGATGTGATGTAAAGGAAATGGGAAATCATTTAGGCATCTTCCTAAATGTTCTATTTTATGGGAGAATATGTTCCAATCTGGAGCTTTACATTTTAGAAATGTACTCATAAACAAGCTGAAGACCAATCTGTAATGGTTAAATTGGTTACATAATTTTGCTTTGCTTCCAGCTTATTTTCTAGCAGCTGATGTTTCAGTTAATTTTAATTACAAACCAACTTCAGGGGGTTCTGCATAAAATGTGTTACAATATTCCAAACTAGATGCTAAATACTGGACCAACAAAAACTACATGCAAGATCAAATGCTTATGTTTCTTATCTTTATTCCAATATTCAGAGTGGATAAGACTGAGAACACTTTTTGCTTAAATGGTTTTATTTAAAAAGATTTTTAAAATGGCATTTTCTATAGGGTTTTTAGAATTAATAATCTTTCCTCTAAGTCTGTCCTTTTAAATATGAGGTCATCAAAAAGGAAATTACATCAATTAATTCTGACCCATTGCAGGATTATAAGAAAGAACAAACCGAGAAACTTAAAAGGCAGACTAATAAAAAGGAAAAAAATAAATCCATGTGAAATATTTTGTATACTTCAAAGAGAATGCTGGTGGCTGCCAGACCCTCAGAGGCTGGTCTTTTGTAACTAATTCTTCTTTGCTAGTTTGTAAATTAATCTCTCTGTATAGCTTTCTTCTCTTTTTATTCTCACTGTAGTAACGAAACTAACAAGAGCAGTCTATACCAAAACATACAGGTAAAGGATGGAAATTAAAACTACATCACACCCTCATTTGACCTTGTGGTACACTTTTATCTAAAAAAAATATTATTTTACAGGTCTGCTTCCCACTTATCGCCCTTCCAAAATGTGTTGTTCATTTGCAATCTCTGAACATTTACTTGACTTTTTTGCAAAACAGCACATACATTACTAAGTTGAAAGCCCACAGCTAGTTTCTATGATTTAGCAATCTTTTGTCTCGGAAATGGAAAGAAAACAAGACTTTTAGGAAAATAACAGTTCACAAAGCATGCATGTTTGTTAGACTTTCCGATTTTAGAGTTGCTTAAATTGATACTATTTTTGAAAGAAAATATTACAATACTTGTCAGTTCATATAATTATAGGTCAGAGGGCCGTTCTTGTTCGTTGATGCTTTGATACAATTTGCTCATAATAAAGGGCTCCTATTCCATTTATATTGCAGTGCTTTGCCAATTGATGGAATTCTTCCAAATGTTTCTTCCAAGATGACACATTCTCAATCATTATTTTAGCCCAGGCTTCAATTAATCAAAGTTGGTCAGTACATACTTTTATTATTGATAGTTATAAGAGGGCACTGGACCAGTATTTCTCAATATTTAAGATGTGGACTTGGACAGCTTTGTTGGCTGAAAAATTCTGGGAGTTGGTCTTAAAATTGCCATAATTGAAAAGATGAGGGAGGGATGCTAGACCAGGAGAATGAATGAGGGCTAACAAGAATTTTAATTCTCTCTCTGCCATTTGAATAGTCATTGGAGAAATAAGGCAATCAAGAAAGGACATCAGACAAATCTGACAATGAAGGACAGGCCCTAGTTTTACATCTGAGGAAGAGTTAGGTCCTACTAATGATTCAGACCGCATTCTAGACTTTTAACCACTTGGCTGGTACAAATGCAATTGCTACAGCAAAGAAGTCTAGAGGTAGATAATAATGAAGGTTTATGATAAGGAGGAAGGTTGGTAATAGATATTGGTCTCAAGTAGTACTCAGTTGCTGTAATCAGAACTGATTCACACTAGGTATGTCTTAATGGTACTTGGAGCATATAATATTTTAACCTTTATTTCTTTTGCAGTAAGTCTTCCATACTCTCTGTAAATTACTTTTGAGCTTGAAATATATTTCTTCCTTACTCGCTAAATTATGGCTTGAGTTAAGAAACATTTACTAATATTGTATTTAGGTTGAAGTTTTCACTCTACCTTGAACCAGACTATCAGATCTGAAATGCAAACATCTGGACAAGCACTTAATTGTCAAGTTTTATGCAGATGCAGAAAACCCTAACCCTCTGTTCCCGTCAAATATGGTTTGCACCTATATTTTTTTCTATTCCTCAGACTGAAACAATTATAGAAACATTTTTATCGCCTTTGGTTAATATGATACCTATGTTGCTTTAAAGCTGTTACAATGCACTGGTAATGTCCAGATTTCACCATTATATTCTCTACATTATGATGTCTTTCCATCTAATCTGGAAAGTTCATTTGGAAAAAAAAATCAGGTATCATGATTTTGGGAAGAATGTGACACATTATACCTGTGCTTGAAGCACTGCATTGCCCCCCCTCCCAATCCAAGTAAAATACAAGGTGCTGCTTCTTAGTTTTAAGCCCTATATGATTTAAGACCAAGCTGTTGAGAAAGCATCATTTTTCATATGGACCTCTCAGATCATTTGAGGAAGTTTGCCTATAGTTATTGCAAGCCTGACTGCTGGTGATTAAACCAGGTTCATTGCCAATTCAGCTCTTCAGAATGTACTCCCTGGAGAGTTTAGGAGATTAACTTCTTTATTTTCTTTTTAACTTTCCCTTATTACTCAACTGTTTTCTACTGCAAATATAGATTGGGCTTCACTAAAACATAGTACATAGCTTGAAAGTTCAGATTCCCAGTTTTCTTCAGGCAGTATATATTAACTGTTCTGCACATGTTACTGTTATCAAACTGAGTTTCTATTTAGCATCTTTCATAATCATAATAAGGGGGTTTATATAATACTGAAGGCAAACCAAACTGCAAGGTTGTTTAACATGGTTATGAACCCAACCGGTGGTGTGAACCTAGTCATGGTGAAATGAGTGAACTTCCACGACACAGAGGATATCCTCATTCCAGGATTGTAAAAGAATTGTCTGCTGCTGGGACCAAATTGATGTTGCATGCATATTGCTGGGCTTTTGCAGTATGCTTGCTTCCCTCCCCCACCTCTGTATTGTTGCAATTATACTCTAGCTTTGCTTAAGCCCATGTCACACTGCCCAATGGATGCAAAAACGACACAGAGGATGAGCAAAATGTTCCATCCATTGTTATCCGCTCTCAAAAGGGGCAAAAATTTGCATAACCGGAGCGGATAACACAGACGCGGGGAGTACGCAGGGCGGATGCAAAGCAGATGCGGAATGGAAACCCAGCGGATGGAAGCGGATGGGAGCGGATGGTGCAACTGCTAGGCTTCCGGGGGGCCTCAGCAAAGCGAACGCGGAACGGATACAGCGGATGCACAGCGGACGCGGAACGGATGAAGCGGATGCACAGCGGAAGCCTAGCGGATGCACAGCGGAAGCCTAATGGATGCCTGGCATTAATTGCGCATGCGGGGAGGATGCATTGCATCAGCCCCGTGGATATAACGGAAGTAGCTCGGAAGTAGGTCGCCATTCAGAGGAAAGACCTGCTGCCAGACACATCGACTGCCTTGCCTGCCCTGCCTGCATGTCTGCCTGCCAGTCTTGCTGCCAGCCTTGCTACCAGCCTTGCTGCCAGCCTCCCTGCCAGCCTTGCTGCCAGCCTGCCTGCAAGCCTTGCTGCCAGCTTGCCTGCAAGCCTTGCTGCCAGCCAGTCTGACTGCCAGTCTTGCTGCCTGCCTTAGTGCCAGCCTTGGTTCATGTCTGCCTGCCAGCCTTGGTGCCTGCCTGCCAGCCTTCCTGCCAGCCTTGGTGCCTGCCTCCTTGCCAGCCTTGGTGCCTGCCTTAGTGCCAGCCTTCCTGCCAGCCTTGGTGCATGCCTCCCTGCAAGCCTTGGTGCCTGCCTTGGTGCCAGCCTTCCTGCCAGCCTTCCTGCCAGCCTTGGTTCCTGCCAGCCTCCCTGCCAGCCAGCAACCCCACAACCATGCGGAAGCACAGCAAGCCTCAGCCATCTGCTGCCAGCCCTGGCAAGATGGACAGGGCTACCATCCCACCCCCTGGCCCTCACTCTGGTTCTGCTGGGGCTTCTGCAGTACGGGCTCGCTCTTCTGGGGCTGGGGCTTCTGCTGCTTCTGCTTTTGGAGGAGCTGATGACAAGCACTCCAGCACCAGCCACCTCCACAGCACCTGCACCCTTCACCCCTGAGACTGAGCGAACAAGAGGAGTGACAGAGACTCATTTTTGTCTTATAGCTTATTGTTAATAAAGTCTAGTTTTGATTCACACACTTGCTTCATTTCTTTTTTTTTTAATAAAGTCTTGCTGGAAACTTTTAGAAATGGTTTAAGCCTTTGCATGCTTGTGGAATGGGTTAAGATAGCTGTGGGATGGGCAGGGATACCTGTGGCATGGGTAATAGCTGTGGGATAGATAAACCTCCAGTGCAAGCATAGTGGGACTGTATGGTCCACCCTCCCAGGGGCCACACCTACGGCCCTTTATTATCAATAATAATGTAATAATTATCCACACATGTCAACATAAACATAACTCTTTATTAAACGCCCTGTTCATTGTAGGCCAACCAAACATACATGGCCCAATCTCATCCGTGTGATGAGATAGGCTGAAGGAAGCATCCATTAAGCATCTACCATCCTGTCTTGCCACTCCACTGCTCCAGCTGGTGAGTTGCACCATTGTCTCAGGAGGTTGCGCTGCTTCTTCACTTCATGTGAGGCTCTGTTGGGGCCTTGCACATCCTGAATGTTGATCAGGTTTCGCCCTTGCCTCCATTCACCAGGCTCCATGTCCCCATTGCCTTGTTGGAGGTCCATGAGCCTGTTCTGCAAGACTGGGTAGCGGGTGCGCATGAGATTGTGCAGGATGCAGCAAGCTTCCATGATCCTCCTGACGGTCTCTGGGCAATGCTGCATGATGGTGAGAAGTACCTGGAACCTGTTGGCCAGGATGCCAAAGGCGTTCTCCACCACCCGCCTTGCCCTGGACAGCCTGTAGTTGAAGATCCTCTCTTCACGGGTGAGGAGTCTGGAGGTGTAGGGCTTCATGAGGTAGGTTGTGAGGGAGAAGGCGTCATCCCCCACTATGAAGTAGGGCACATCTTGTGTGTCGTTGGGCAGGGGGTCTGGATCTGGGAAGCCCATGATGAGGTTGTGTTCCAGCCCACCCTTGAGGTGACTGGCATTGTATACCTGGGCATCTGAAGATGAGCCGTTGCCTGAAGCATCGATGTACATGAACTTGTAGTCAGCATTGACCATGGCAAAGAGGATGATGCTGAAGAAGCTCTTGGAGTTGAAATAAGTGGACCCCGACTTGGCTGGAGATTTGTAGGCCACGTGCTTGCCATCGATGGCTCCAAAGGTGTGGGGGAAGTTCCACTTCTGATACCACTGCTCTGCAACTTTCTTCCATCCTTCTTCAGTGGAGGGGTACTGGAGGAGCTCCTCCTTGTATTCTTCAATGATGGCCTGCACCACTTCTCTGACCACAATGCTGATGGTGCTGGATGGCACCCTCCAGCCATACTGCATGCTCCTGTAGAAGGTCCCTGAGGCCAGGTGGCGCAGAGTGATTGCCACCTTGAGCCCAGGTTCCAGGCTGGGCCGGAAGCTGGTGTTTGCCTTGGTCAACCTGGGTGTCAGCCACTGCACAACTTCGTCAAACATGGCTGGAGGCATCCTCATGAAGTTCTGGAACGCCCGAGTGTCTTCGTTCCTGAGCTCCACCATCAGCTTGTTGTACAGTCCGTCCTCTGCTCTTCTGGCGAACCATCTTCAGATCCAGACTCTTTTTGGGTAGCTCCTTTTCTTCTCGCAGTAGAGTTCACAGAGCCTGCAGATGGCTTTGCACTGTTGTAGAACGATGGTGGCTGCTGAAAGGACTTTGTTACAATCCACGGTGGACATGACTGGATGCTGTGGAAGAGGAAGAGCCAGATGAAGGCTGCAGAGGTCTGCACCGCTGGGCTGCTGTTCTGAAAGTGAGATGCAGGCGAGTTGCTCCCCCTTTTTATAGGCAATATAGGTTTTCCTCTAGGCATCCTCTAGACATCCTTAATATCCGAGATAGGTCCCCTCTGCGAACGTTTTTCCCGTTTTAAACGCTTTGTTTCCGTTCTGCATCCGCTAGGCATCCGTTCTGCATCCGTTCCGCTTCCTCCCTGCGTCTGGGCGGATGGAGTTCTGCGGATGCGTAGCGGACGCCTAGCGGATATAGCAGATGCATAACGGATGCATAACAGATGCGTAGCGGATGCGTAGCAGATGCAGAATGGACGAACTGGATACATTTTCCGCGCAAAAGTTTTAGGCAGCCCAAAACTTTAGGAGCGGATGAAACATCAATAAACGGATGCTGGACGGATAGAGAGGAAGCAAAACGGAGGCAGTGAGAACATCGCGTTTTCGAACGGATGGCAAGGTTTTTTGTCCGTTTTACATCCTCTTTGCATCCGTTGGTTCAGTGTGACATGGGCTTTATCTACATCATGTGTTTTGTTTTCGTTGGTTGCTGGGATTTGTTTGAGGGGATAAATATAAAAATGAGTATTTTTCAAAAAGAAAAATGTCTCAGAGACATTTCTGCTATGGGCACAAAGGGTATCCTCATTTACATCTCAAAATTCCATCAGTGGAAATGATATGTCTGAATTTCTCCTATGGTGTGAATTTCCACATTTGTTATTTTAGAAACTCAAATAAGTATCTTTCAGCAAGTATATTAAATTATCAGGACTAATTTTAATGATTTTATTCCCTGAATGTTAATATTGCTTGTTAATACATTATCCAAATACTATCTTTTGTGGTATCTCATAATACATAAAATACCCATTGTTCTATTATTAAAACACAGATGGGGTGAAATATTCAGTGCATTCAACCACCACACACAAAGATGTAATGTAAGGAAAGGAAGGTCAATCTTCCCTGCTAAGCAAGCTGAGAAAACATAAGAAGACAACTAGATGGATACATAAACTAAACAGCAAAGAAAAAAAGAGGGGAGGATTCAATAGATTGTCTAATTTTACTTTATTTTACTTAATACAAATTTGGAATAAAATTGTAGGTTTTCCCTCAAAAGAAATATAGCATCAAAAGCATTTAAAAGAAGTGTCTAAAACCAGAGATGGCTAAAAATTTCCTTCTCACATAAAAATTAATATTGGTCATTCAGTAGGTTTTGAGAATGTATATCATTTTTCAAATCTGGAAAATATTATCACACAACTTAATATTGTTTTCTTTTTTTGTGAGCAGCTATAAGGAGCTTGGTTTGTGCAGCTCAAGAAACTTCAATCTGGAAACAAATTATCATTGGAGCTGAAGAGAGCCTTCTTTATTACAATTAGGAAGGGGGTTAAACTATATCACTGAACATTTTATAATGTATGTTTTTATCTTGTTAAAAGATCTAACCTTCTGTTTTGATATCAGGGATCCCCCAAGGTCTTCAGCTCATCAGCCCATACATGAAGTTTCAGAGTGTTGCCAAGGATAATGTATAATAAAATCAAAGAACTTGTGGCAGAGGGACATAGTTGTCATTGGCCATCTTATTTAAAATTATTCGAAAAATTTAAAGTAGACAAAAGTATTTATGGTTTTAAACAGTGCAAGATAGTTTGACATTTTGGTTAAAATATGCAGATGGAACAATGGGAATATTCATAGTTAACATAATTGAAATTTGCACCATGATATAATCTTAAAGAGAATTTTGCGAGATAACTATACTTTACTTAGTTTATTTTATAACAATTCATATAGTCCTCCCAAATCTATCCTAAAAACATTTTATATATATAATAAAAAAGAAAAGAAATACATCTTTATATATTCATTATTTCTAAAATTCTACATATTCTATTATTATATTTTGTTATCTAGTCATTGATAGAAAAGGTCCCAAATTTTGTAAAATTGTTTATCCTCTTGCTCTCTAATTTCAAATGTCAATCTACTCATTTCAATATAGTTATCTCGCAAAGTATGAATGAACAAAATTACAGTCAAATGATTGACTAATAATAACACTAGGGTATTCAATTTTTGATTGATAATATGAGTTATTATGTAATGTAACTGTAATTGAGTCTATGAAAGCGATGCACAAAAAATTTATAAACCAACCGACACACTGCTTGTACACTTATGGAAGAAAGTTGGATGTTTTTATGTTTTGTTTGTCTTTGTTTGTCTTTAAAAATCAATAAAACTTACTCAAAAATTAAAAAAAAAATAAAAATAAAAAATAAAAAAGAAATAAGAAATAAGAAATAAGAGAATTTTTGTAAAATGATGTATCATTGCTTTGTATTGCCAAAGAAACTGCCTTGAATGTATGGCAACCATTCAAACGTATGTTGGAAATGTGAACATCAAGAAGAGATATTTTACCATGTTTGATGGATGTTTAAAACAACTAGAAAATTCTGAATTCAAATACAATGATACAGAGGATTTTAAAGTATATTTAATGTATCACTGTGACCAGATTTGGTATTGATGAACCAATAGTTGGGAAAAACTCATAGAACATTGTTTTTTGCATGGTAACTACAACAAGATTATTGCATGCATACTGTTGTACAAGAATGGAAAGATTTTGCACTACTCACAAAGGATGAATGACTGGTAAAGATACAGATTAACAGAGTTGGAAGGGACCTTGTAGATGATGGAACTTGCTGAGATGGCTGAATCAATTAGAGGAAAAAAAAACAATTTTCATGTTTACTGCTGATAAGAAATCCTTGATGGACTTTTCAGATAAAAGAGAAAAAAGGGACTTATGATTTATAGTTTTTATATTAGACAAGGTATTTTTTTAATAAAAATTATATGAACTTTTAGATTGTTTACTGACACTCAAAATTTACATAAAAATAAATAAGTAATACTTTTAACTAGTATGGAAATGCTATGAATAATGACAACAACAGCAACAAGAATGGATAGCCCCATGGACCCTTGGGAATCGATAATAGCAAAAATATTTTTGTTATCTGCAATTAGGTGGCACATAAATTAACCCAATAGAATAGATCAGGGGTCTCAAACTGGCAGCCCATGGGCTGGATGTGTCACATGAAGGTCATGCCCACCCTAGATCTGTGAAGGGGAAAAATGTTGTGAAACATCATGTGACGGCAATGTGACATGGCAAGTTTGACACCTGTGGAATAGATAAACATGCCCCCAGTTGAAAGAAGAGGTTTCTTGTGGTTTTTATTTGGACAGCTTAAAGTTCTTAATTTGCAAACAGGCATTGATAAAATAAATGATTTCTCCTTAGTTAAATGTTTTAATTTTCGTGAATATTGCTACAGCATATTTTGATTCTGGATTAAATTCTGACTGTATGCCTTTAGATTCTTTTATAATAATTAAAATGTCTTGCATGAATGTAGTTTTAACCTTTCTTCTGTGGTTCTAATCTGTCCTTATAAAGTTGTTAGCAGTATGGGAGAGACAGAGATGTGAGGGTCTTCCACTAAGATACAGATTTAGCTTTACTTTAGAAATAATTATTATATATGAGCTGCATTTGGACAGCTGCCCATTCCAAAACCATGTCATCTCCCAGGTGGTTTGACAGTTTCATTTTAAAATCACTGTTACTGAAAGTAATATTTTTATTATTTAACTTTTCTAGTACTGATTTATGTTAAAATGTAAATCTAATTTAAACCTAGGCAGTAGACTTTTTGTGCATTATGCACTTGGTAAGTGAATGTTAAATACATTCTTAATTTAATTTCAATTTCTTCCTTCAGTAATCACCAGCCATCTGCAAATATTATTGTCTAATATATAACAGATTTTTATGCAATTTTGAAATATATAGAGAGGTACTTTAGTGAACTGCTTCTCAAGATATACTGACAGGACATCAAATATCCCTAATTTCATACCTCAAAAATTTGATATGCATTAGTAACTTAAGCTTCAGTTGCAAATAAGTATATTTTCCGAAAAGCTTCATCTTATTAAAACAGTTGTTCAATATATCTAAGTTGATTAGTTAACATGTTTGCTTCTTGGCATGAGCATAAACGCTTACACAGAATAAAACATGTACTAGTCTGTATATAGTAGTGCATTCAGAAGAGTGTTGATGTTCAGCTATCCATAAGATTGTTAATGAGAAAGCCACTTATATTTGTCATCTTGCAATTTAATTTTTTTCTTTTGAGTGCATTCTGGAAAAGTTTGGCTTAAATTTGAATGAGTCTGTGCTCAGCATTCTTGTTGAAGTAATTCCCCATTAGGAGAATGAGCGCACACAGGAAGACATAGTAAGAGTAGTGAAGAATAACACACAACCAGCACACAGATACACTGTATAGTAAAATGTAGATTTTTACTTCCAGTAAAACAGTTAAGCAAAGTTCAACAAACAGTACAAGTCATTTTTTTCAGTCAGTTTTCAGTCCAGGGATAATCCAAATCAAACTCCAGTATCAAAAAACAGTTCAGTAAATAGACTCACGTCAATTCCAAGAATAATGATGTCAGTCAATAAGGAAAAATGCAGGAAAGGCAACACTCTCAGCAACAATAAAACAGAACAACCCAGGTTTCTGGCTCCACCTTATGGCCGTTTGAGGAACCACACCCAATTACAATTTTAGCATTCCCTTAGAGACAGTATTAAAATGTCTATCCTGGTTCATATATTTTCCAACTCAACTGTTAGGTGACTTACATTCCTAACAATTCTCATTCATCTAAAAAGCCTCCAGTCATTAATTCCAAGGTTCTGTTTCAAAAATAAATAATCAATATTTTCCCTTCCTCTTAATCCCTAACAAATATTATTGGTGAAATGAAAACATCATAACATGCTACAGATATATAATATTTTATACCAAAGGGAAAATTCAATTGAAGCTATGGTTTTGATGGCTATTCACATGCAAGCAGGCACAAATATTGTAGTTGGTCCTTGACAGCTGCCATTTAATGATAGAAAATAGATTTTGATTTAAGGGATAGCAAAGAGCTATGTATGCCAGCTTGTACTCTAAAGCTTATTTTGCTTTTTAATTTTAATAATATTAAACTTATTTTGTTTTTTAATCATGATTATTGTGCTATCATTACCCAATATCTAGCTTGTTCCCATTACTTTTTCAAGTAATTCATTTTCTAGCCTTGAAAAAAATCTTACCACAATGGTTGTATCAAGGTTTCTTCCCCTGTCTTTGAATACTTGGGCAAATAATAAAAAGACTAAGTATACTGCTACATATCTCCATTCTCCATCTAGCTTTGGTACAAAGCAAATACAGCACAACTGTGAATCGAAAAAGGCTGTTTTGGCAGTTACCTTCACTATCATGGCAATATGCTTTTCTCTCAAATTTCTTTAGTCCAGGCAGGAATAACTCTTAATTGTAGAGTTGATGTACTTGTTTATTATTTTATTGTGGTGTTGGAGCCCTTTGTAGATAATAAAGCCTTTTGCTCATCATTTGGACAATATACTTCTATTTTGTCCAGGCTACCTAAAGAAAGTCTCTTTCCTCCTTAGTGCACACTGCAATCTGGTGAATATATTTATTCAGGTTGGCCATAAACATAAAATTCACTCAGATACTAACATATTTATTTTTAAGCAAATTAAGGTAGAATAAAGGCAGATAAAGAAAACATACAATATGTGTGATTCTTATGATTTAATAAATTCTTATGATTTAATAGCCCATGTGTTTAGGCTATGATTATCAAAACACAATATATTTAAAATCAAGCTTCATTAAAAAGGAGTGATTTAAAATTCTATTTTCAAAAGTATTGTTTTAAATCATTTTTAAATATATCCACCACTGAAAATAATTTCCTATAGAAGTTCTAAAGATATATCAAGTGCTCAGGAAATATGGCCAATTCTTCAATTTCTTTATCAGGAACATATTTTATCCATAAAAATATTTAAGAAATATTTCCCCCTCATTCAACCATCAGGATTCGTGTCAAAAAAAGTGAAATATTCTTCTTCTGTTATTTGTACTCAAGGGTGGGAAAGAAAAATAACATATTTGTCAATGTAAATATGTGGGGAAATATGTTCAAATGAAATTTTAAAAGTTTTTCTTTTACTTTTTTATTGGCCCAAAATATTTGAAAAAAAAAAAAAACCCTCTCATTTGACCACTGCTGGGAGTAAAGAATAAACAAGGAACTAATGCCACATATTTGTTCTGTACATTTTATATGCACAAATATATTCAATCTGAATAATTCCAAGCTGGATTCTTGAACTACAATGACTGTCAATCAATAGGAGTGCTGATTTACCACCAATTTATCAGGTACTTAGGAGCCAAGGACTTGGCAGCACCAGGAAACAACAGTCAACTACTTAATGACCAGTCATCAACACTCCAACCAACAACTAAAAAGCCACACACAGCCAGACACCACAGAAACATCACACATACTCTAGAATAATCCAAAGCACACATTCTGGTGAGAGAGAAATTCCCTGAAGATCCACATCAACACGAGTCTGAAATCTTGGAAGACTAAACCTGGTCCTGCTGACCAACACAGATTGGATTCCACAACATTATCCTGGCACACATATTTGACTTCATTTGACGTTGAAACCATTCAACAAAACTACAGCTTTGCAACTTCTTGGGCTAACTTCTTGGGCTCTTATACTGGTATGAACTATTCACAGGGTAAAGACAATTAACCTTACATGTGTTTTTGTCTTTCTAAAATTGTGGTATAATTTGATTTTAAATAAATGATCATGGGATGGTGTGGAATGAAGACTGTCTCTCTCTGTATACACAGATTCTAACTTTTAAACATATTACTTAAAGATAAGAGATTTGTTACTAATCTTATCAGTAACTAAACATTTACTGGAATCAATAAAATGTAGGAAATATCTAAAGATATAAGCAATTAAGTAATGTAATCTGCAGATATTTATTCTAGGCAAGAAATACAGAGCATTTTTTTTTAAATAAATTTTATTGGTTTTTAAAAAACAAACATGAACAAACAAAACATTAAACTATCTTCCATAGGTATACAAACAGTGTGCCGGTTGGTTTACAAATTATTTTGTGCATCCATTTTGTAGTCTTCAATTACAGTTATGTTACATAGAAGCTCATATTATCAATCAAGAATTAAGTACCTTAGTATCATTATTAATCAAACATTTGACTATAATTTTATTCATTCGTATTTTATGAGGTAACAATAATTTACTTAATTTATTTTATAACAGTTCATATTATCATCCCAAATCTATGCTAAAATCATTTTGTAGGTATAAAAAGAAGTACATCTTTATATATTTGTTATTTTCTAAAAATCTACATATTACATTACTGTATTTTATTATCTAACCATTGATAAAAAAGATCCCAAATTTCACAAAATTGTTCATCCACTTGTTCTCTAATTTCAAATGTTAATCTACTCATTTCAGCACATTCCAATATTTTCTTTATAATTTCCTCCTGCAATGGTATTTTCTCATTTTTCCAGTTTTTAGCAAATACAATCCTAGCTGCTGTTAATACATTTACAATCAAGTATTTCAAGTCTTTGCTGTATGTTTCAGGTAAAATTCCCAATATAAATATCTCTGGTTTCAAATCTATATGTTTTTTGTCATTTTTTCCAACCACATGTGGATTTTGGTCCAGTATTTTTTTGCCTGCGTACAAGTCCACCACATATGATAATATGAACCAGGTGTCTGATGAAATTTCCAACATTTTTCGGATTTATTCTTGAACATTCTTGCTAGTCTTGTCAGGGGAAAATGCCACCTGTAAAACATCTTATACAAATTTTCTTTATAACCCGTTGACATTGTCATTTTATAATTTTGAGACCACAATTTTTGCCATTTCTCTAAATCAATCCCATATCCAAAATTCTGATTTCCCCCAAGCAGTCATAGTTTCTTTAACTTGTTCTTCTTCTAGTTTAATTTCTAGTAAATATCCATACAGTTTTTTAATCACCTTTTCATCAGTACCTGTCAAAATCTTATCTAAGTCAGTCAATTTATCATAGAAACCTTCTATTTTACAATCTTCAACATACCTTGAGTGTATTTGCACATATGAAAACCAATTCATCTTTATACCTTGTTCCTCTAGTTTTTGAATAGATTTAAGTTCACCCTTTTCATTCAGTATTTCACCATATCTAATTGTTTGTTCTTTTTTGTATATTATAGGGCAAGAAAATGCTTCAGTCGATAACCAGACTGGAATTTTCAAATAACATTGTCTTTTAATCTTCTCCCAATTTAAACACAGAGACTCCCGTTTCTAATGCCTTCTAAAATATCCCTGTGTTTTAGTTCCTTTATACCATAAAAAAGCATGCCACCCCAACAACAAATCATGTCCTTCTAATGTCAACAATCTAGAATTTCTTAGTGTTATTCATTCCTTGACTCACATCAAATTTGTAGCTTGGTAGTACAACTCCCAATTAGCCAAGCCAAATCCTCCTCTAATTCTAGCATCTTGCAACAGTTTTAACTTTATTCTCGCTTTCTTACCTTGCCATATATATTTTGACATAATTTTATTCAATTCTTCAAAATAGTCTTTTCCAAGCCTAACTGGAATTGTTTGAAACAAATATAAAATTCTGGGTAGTATATTCATCTTGATTGTTGAGATTCTCCCTATTAGTGACAATTGTAAATTTTCCCATTTCACCAAATCTGATGCTACCTGCTGTTTAAGTTTGATGTAATTATTCTCTTTTAATGTACTACATCTTGCTGTCAAATGTATCCCCAGATACTTGATCTTATTCGTGACTTGAATTTTCAATAGATCTGCCAATTCTTCCTTTTGTCTTAATAACATATTTTTTGTCAAAATCTTTGTCTTGTCTTTATTTGTTTTCAAGCCAGCCACCTTGCCATATGTCTCCAGATTTTCCAACAATTTTGGTGATGTTTCTAAAGGGTCTTCTAAAATAAAAACCAAGTCATCTGCAAAAGCTTGCAGCTTAAATCTTCCTTTTTAATTTTCATTCCTTTTATACTCTTTTCATCTCTAATAATTCTGTTTAGTACTTCCAAAGTTAACACAAATAGCAAAGGTGATAGTGGGCACCCTTGTCTTGTTCCTTTTCTTATATTAATAGAGTCTGTCAGTTCTCCCTCTATCATTACCTTTGCCGTTTGCTTGTAATATATAGCTTCTATTGCTTGAATAAATTTTCTGGCAAAACCCATCTGTTCCAACAATAATAACATGAATCGCCAATTCACATTGTCAAATGCCTTTTGTGCATCTAAAAATATCAAGGCCATTTGTTTTTCAGGATGTGCCTCATAGTATTCCAAAGTATCCAAAATTGCTCTCATATTATCTTTAATTTATCTCTTTGGCAGAAATTCATTATGGTCAGGATGTATAAAGTTATTTAAATATTTTTTCAGTCTTTCTGCTAGGATTGAAGCAACAATTTTATAATCTGCATTTATCTATAATTCTTAATTTGCAGTGGATCGGCTTCCTCCTTTGGAATAAGTGTAATATAGGCTTCTGACCATGATTTAGGTATCTTCTCCTTTAACATAACTTCATTCATAACTTCTAACAATGAAATATTCAACAATTCTTGTAATGTTTTATAAAATTCTGCCGGAAGTCCATCTGGGCCTGGTGCCTTTCCATTATTTTGCTTCTTAAGTGCTTCAGTTAGCTTCATCATGGTTATATTACTTTCTAGCATTTTTTCAGTCTCTTTAGGTATCTTAGGTAAATTAGCATTCTGTAAGTACTGCTTAACTCTTTCCTTATCAATGTTCTCTTGCTTATAATTTCCCATAAAAATTTCAAATGATTTCCTTCTTCTCTTTACTGCCATAGCAAATTTGACCTTGATCATCTATTCACTGCAATATTTTCCTTGCTTCTTTCTCCTTTCTCAGTTTATATGCTAACAAACAAAGATGGTTTGTTTGCATCTTCAAAGTAGTTCTGTTTAGCACCTCTAATTTTCTGTGCTAGTTATTCTTTTTATATTTGACCCATTTTGTGTTTAATTATGTCCATTTTTAACTTAATATCTTTTTTTCTATGCATTTTCTGTAGCTCTTTTTCCAGTCTTTTATGCTCATCCTCTAAGGCCTTGAAGGCTAGCCTTTTCCTAGTATTCCTTTTCCTTGTATAATCTATTATCAAGCCTCTAGCATATGCCTTCATTTTATCCCGTACATTCTGCATTGATGTATCTTCTTTCTTATTTTCTCAAAAGAAAAAGGCCAGTTCTTTCTCCATCCACTGTATGAAGTTTTTTTCCTTTAAAATAGTATTATTTAATGTCCATCTTGATCTTCTTTTTTGTCCTTTCCATTTAATTGTCATTGGGTTGTGGTCTGCCCAAGTGCTTGTTTCAATATTAATTGAATTGATATTAATTCTGTTGACATCCATATCATGTCTATCCTGGACCATGATAGATGTCTATTTGAATAGAAGGTATATTGTTTAATTTTAGCATTTCTTTCTCTCCATGTATCTTTTAAGTTCATTTCATCAACCATTTTAAAAAAAGATTTTGGGAGAGTCCTTCTGTTTTGCTTTGTTGTTATTGCTGTACAGTCTAATTTATTGTCTACAATTCCATTAAAATCTCCCATCATAACTATACTGGCATAGTCCAGTTCAATTATTTTCATATGTAATTTTTTGTAAAATTCTTCTTGCTTATCATTCAGAACAAAAATCGCAATTAGGGGTGTTTTCATACTATTGTCCATTATTTCCACCATTAATATTATTCCATCTTCATCAGTATAGATCAATTTTGCTGGGGTGGTCTCTTTAATATATAAAACCAGTCCTCTTTTCTTACACTGAGTCAAAGAAATAAATATTTCTCCTAATTTTGACTGTACCAACAATTGTTCATATTGTTTTTGATATGTACTTCTTGTAAACAAATTATATCAAATTTTAATTTCTCTAATTTATGAAAAGTTTTCCTTCTTTTAGCGGTTGAATTAAGTCCATTTATATTAATTGTAATCAATTTTTTTCTCTTCCATGGTTATATTTTATAATTAGGTTTAGCAGCTCTCGTGGATCTTAGTTCACGTTGTTTTGTAGCTTCCACCTTTTCACCTACTGCACCTTCTTCTTTTTCAGCCACCATTTGACAGTCATCTTGAAATTCATTTAATGAGATCTCTTTTTCTGCCTCCTCCTCTTTCCTTCCAAAAAATTATGCGTAAAATAATTCCTCTTTCTCAATTGAATCAATTCTATGTCTCTGTCCTTGCCATGTGAACATTAATTCTTCTGGAATCAGCCATCTATAATTCACCTCTTTTTAAGAGGCATTTTAGTCAAGAACTGATATTCTCTTCTCATCTCTCTCATTCTTCTAGGTATTTGTTTTAAGACCACAATCTCCTTGTCTTTATATTTCAATGCTTTCTTTTTTGCCACTTGCAGTATTTGCATTTTAATAGCTTTCTTTATAGATCTGATGTGGACTTCTCTTGGTAAGTTATTTCTCATCGCATATCTTGTGAAAACTTGATAAACCTCATCTATTCCATCCATCATTTTCTCTTGAGTAATTTCCAAAGCTTCAGCCAGCATTTCTATCATTATCTCAGCTAAATTTTGTCCTTTTTCTTTCTCTACATTTTGGAATCTGAGATAGAATTTTGATCTATCCATCTCCCATCTCAACATACCACTTTATCTTGTTCAATCACCATTAATCTATCATCAATATCTCCAATCTTCTTATCTCTTTGTTTATCTTCTTCAATTTTTTGGAATCTCTCATCATACTTCGACATTATTTGTTGGATGGTCTCCACTTTTTCATCAGTCTTCCCTGTTCTTTGTTCAATGTTCTCTATTCTCTTTTCAATTTTCTCTGATCTTGCTTTAATATCTTGAATTCCTTGCATAATCATCTGCAGAGTCACTTTTTCTTGTTCCTTTTCTTGCTTTAACATTGTCTGTATTGAACGTTGTCCTTCAGATGGTGGAGAGGAAGGAGTAGAAGTTGAATAACCAGGAGCTGCAAATTTCCTACTCATTTTAAACAATTCAAAATCTTCAGGTTCTTCTAAGCCTTAATACAATTGTGAAATAGCCAATTATGATTCAAAATAAAAATAAAAATGGTGAAGAGAAAAAATCCCAATAGTAATAATAATACAAATAAAAAGGAGGCAAACAAGATTTCTTCATGTTCTTGTATACCTTAAACCAATCAGTAAAGAGAAGGACTTGAAAAAAAAAGAAAAGAAAAAAAAAGGAAAAATTCTTCAGGTTCTTCAACACCTTAATTCAATTGAAGGGTCTCAAATAGAAAAATGCATAAAAATGAACCAAAAAAGTAAATAAAAACAAAACCAAAAATACCAGAAAAAGAAAAAAAAGAAAGAAAAAAGAAGGCTTAAGGCTTTCCCTTTAAAATAAAAAGCAAATGTGAAGTTGGACTTCCAAAAAAAAAAAAAAGACAAAGAAGAACTCCAAGAAGGCCAGTGGAGAAAAAAAAAAAATCAATAAGGGTAGTAAGGAGGAATAGCACAGCTTAGAAAAAATAAAAAGGACACACTGCACTTACTTTAATTATCCAAGGCACTTATTATAACTCTTCTCCAAAAACTTATCGCCTTTCTTTTCATAAGCTTCAGCACCAGGCTTCAGCTGTTGATAGAAATCCAGAAGAGCACCTGCAATAACACTCTCCCATGCTCTTCCCTCTATCTTATCAAATAGCAATGTCCTTGAAAAAAAACTCAATTCTTTCTTTCTTTCTTTCTCAGCTTTCTCAGCTTTGTCTGATCACAGAAAATAAAGTATTTTCAAGCCTCTAGTTGGCAGTGTTACAAAGTTTCTTTTACTCTCACTTTCCCCTTCCTTTCCCAACAAGATATAATAAAAATTAACCAAAAAGAAAAATATTTTTTTAAAGAAAGAAATAATTAAAGGGAGCCTCTAGCCTAGAATATAACAAAATTAAAAGGGATAAGAAAAAATAGGTATATAAAAAAAGACCAGTCCAGTTTCAAAAAACAAGATCGTATATAGAAAATCCAGCAATACAAAAAAAAAACCCAAAACCTTACTTTGACACTTCCGTTTAAAATCGCCGCTTGATCATTTCTGTCAAAAACTTTTACAGATTCCTTTCCTTTAGGATGTCCTTTCAAGTCTTAGAATAAAGAAAGTTCTCATCTAACTGGCACAATTTCTCTTTCTGCTTATTTCGTTTCTGAGCTGTCCCAACTTCAGCAGCTTTAACAGCTGCCTCTTTACCACTGGCAGGAAGAGCTTCTCCTGGATTGACCAGGGACATTGTGGTATCCCTGGGATCATCAGGATGCGCTCTTCACTTTTGCCATCTCTTCGGGATGGTTTAGGTCCGATAGGACCATCCAGGGGCAAAGATATCGGCTGCGATCTCAGACCTCTGAGATCGCATGCTGTATCATCACGACGCCAGCTCCACCCTCCAAGAAATACAGAGCATTTTTTAATAACACACAGTACTGAAGACTGATAACTAAAACAATGGATAAATTCAGTGCTGACAATAGTAAAATTGAAAACAATACATCTGCATAAAGCTTCAATCAACTGCTATATCTTATAAAAGTAAAGGCACTAAATTATTATCTTAGCTCCATGTAATTCAAGGTTAAAAGGGAAAACAAATCTAAGAAGTGTTCTAGTGAACAACATGGATATATTCATTATACGTGAATATGTAGAATTTACACAGTTCTCCTAAAAATGCTTAAATGTGTATTTATAGCAACAATAACAATGGGAGAATCTTTACAACATCTGTTTATAGCAGATGTTTAGTTTGCGGTCATACCTCATAATGTTGGTCAGTTATAATCATAACTGACCATTTCTTTTATAAACATACCAATGAAAGATTTTGGTGTTTCATTCTTCAAGCTTTCTGCTTAAGTATGTTTTCCCTCTAGACCAGGGGTGTCAAACTCAAGGCCTGCGGGTCAAATAAGGGCTACAGGATGATTAGCTCTGGCCCATGGGCCCACCTGGAAACATTGAAGGACTGACCCATGGTGCCTCTGCCAATGAAAACTAAGCTTGGGGAGGCTGTGTGCAGCCCACCTGGGCTTTGTTTTCAGCCACAATATAATATAATATTATAATAGCCCCTATAGCCCTCTGCCAGAGAAAATGCAGTTCAGAGAGGCCATGTGCAGCTTCCCTGAGCTCCATTTTTGCTGGCAGAGGACTACAGGAGGCGATTGCAGCCTAAAACAGAGCCTCAATGAGTGACATCGAGCTGGCCCTGTCCCCTGGCCATACCCTCCATTCCCCCGAGGTCAAACACAATTCTGATGTGGCCTTGATGAAATTGATTTTGACACACCTGCTCTAGTCAATTCCTGCCTAAATTATTGATAACTTGTTTGCAGATGAAATAAAGTATTTTATCATCTAAGGATGATAAAAAAAAAGTGCTGCTAAACTATTATTGTTACTAAATTCAAGTAATATAGTACATTTTTATACCAAGGTCAAATTAGTCATATTAGTCAGAATATGCTTTTAATGATTAAATTAAACTATTAAAATTATTTATTTCACAATCTGCTGAATGGTGTATTGCTCACCTCTACAATTATATTGCTTTTATATATAAGGTGTGTGTGTGTGTGTATATGTGTGTATATATCTCTGAGCTTATCGATCAGAAAGATCGATAATTCGGTAGTTTGAATTCTTAGCAGTGCGTAACAGAATGAGATCCTGCTTGTCCCAGCTTTTGCCAACCTCGCAGTTCGAAAGCATGTAAAAATGCAAATAGAAAAATAGGGACCACTTTGGTGGAAGGTAACAGCATTCCATGCACTTTCGGCATTTAGTCATGTCGGCCACATGACCATAGAGATGTCTTCGGACAGCATTGGCTCTTTGGCTTTGTAATGGAGATGAGCACCACTCTAGAGCCTGTATGTGCGAGGGGAACCTTTACCATTATATATATATATATAATACTCCCAGCACACAAAGGAAATGCCACAGTAGTAATGGACAGAAAAGACTATGAAACAAAATTGACAGACCTACTCCAAGACTCCACATACAAACCTATAAACACAGACCCAACCACATATCTAGAAAAATTAACCAAGAAGAAAATTATAACCAGCCACATAAGCAAAGAAATCCAACAGACGATCATCCCAAGAGAAAAATCTTCTAGATGCCCCAAATTATACGGCCTCCCAAAAATACACAAAGAAGGCATACCTCTCAGACCCATAGTCAGCTCCATAGGAGCACCATTACAAAACCTAGCTAAATACTTAGCAAAACAACTACAGCCCCATGCTGAAACCGCAGCTTCATATGTACAAAACTCATACCACTTCTTAGAAATGATCAAAGATCTACACGTAGAACAAGAAGATCTGCTTATAAGTTTCGACGTGGTTTCACTATTCACTCAAGTCCCCATAAAAGAAACTCTTGAAATCATCAAAAATAAATACCAACCAGCTAAAGACCTCATGGAACTAACAGAACACTGCCTAACCAACACATATTTCATATACAAAGGACAAAGATACAAGCAAATTGAAGGAGCCCCTATGGGATCACCACTGTCACCCGTCATTGCAAACCTGTTCATGGAAGAATTCGAATCCAGAGCCCTGGCTAATGCCACCCACAAACCCAAACTATGGCTAAGATACATCGATGACACATTTGTGATTTGGCCCCATGGAAAAGAAAACCTAAACAATTTCCTAACACACCTAAACAACACACACCCCAAAATCAAGTTCACCATGGAAACGGAAATAAACAAACAACTACCATTCCTAAATGTACTAATCTACAAAAGAACAGATGGCACACTAGGACACACCATATACCAAAAGAAAACACACACCAACCGCTACCTCAACGCCTAATCCCACCACCACCCAGCACAGATAAATTCCGTAGCGAAAACACTAATTACCAGAACCAAACGCCTGGCAGATAAGGCACATATAAAGACTGAACTATGCACCCTGACTGAAGTATTGACAGCCAATGGCTTCCACAAAAACAAAATCACCAACTTGATCCACAAAAACACACCAAGACATAACAGAGACCTAGAAGATCAACAGATCTATGGAACAGCTGCCCTGCCCTACATAAGAGGTACCACAGATAAAATCAGTAAGATACTACACAGGCATCACATCAAGACTGCCTTCAAAACAGACAAAAAAATAGCAGCCATCCTGAGGAACCCCAAAGACAAAATTGACCTGGAAAACCAAGGCATATACGAAATTCCCTGTACATCATGCCCGGCCACATACATTGGACAGACCAATAGAAGAATAAGTACCCGCCTAGAGGAACACAAAAATGCAGTAAAAAAGCTGGAACACACCTCCTCACTAGTCCAACACATGAAAACCACAGGTCACAACATCAACTTCAATGGCACTAAAACCCTGGCCACTATAGAAAACCCCAGCCACAGAATCATCAGAGAAGCCATAGAGATTGAAAAAAGACCTGACAGCATGAATAGAAGAGATGATTCCACCAGACTGTCAATCATTTGGAAGCCTGCACTCTCAAATAGAAAGATCTCCATGCCACAAGCCAGGCAAACACCTGGGCAAAAACAGACTCCCTCTGATAGCTCCAACCCAAACACCCCCCCCCACCAGGCACCCAGGTGAAACCCAGCTTGCTAATGAATAGCAGCTTGCTAATGAAGAGCAGCCGTCCCTTCACACGGAGCCAAGCTGCACTGAAAGCCTCCAACACAAGAACAGAGTGTTGCCAGCCAATCAAAGCCACAAAACAGACAGAAGAAACCAGAAACACCAATCAATCAAACTCCAAGTCCAATGAATACAGATCCAGGCTCCCAACCAATCAGAATGGACCAGCCTCAAATTTGAAACCAGGAACTAACTCTATACAGAAGCCTGAGGATAGCAGATGAGATTCTGCTGAAACGTTGCTACAACTTTAACAGAACTACAATGACGTGGGATAATACCCGAAGGAAGCTAAACAGCATATATACACACATACACATATATATACATATATGTTTTCTAAGGTTTTTCGCGGGTATTTGCATGTGGATCTTTGGTTATGCGGGTTTTCTCCCACGTAAAATTGGAAGTATCTAGGCAACGTTTCGATGAAGTCTCATTCATCATCTTCAGGCTTGTTTCTTCAGCTCTGTGCTTCTCAGAGTAATGTGAGCTTGCAGCTGCTTCTTCCTTTTAACTGCTAGTGGGGGTGTGACTTGATTGGGTGGGGGCTTGGCTGTGTTCTGATTGGGTGGGGGGTGTTCTCATTGGTTGGAGGTTTGGCTGTGTTCTGATTGGTAGGTGGGTTGGCTGTGTTCTGATTGGCTGGGGGTGTGTTCTGTTTAGGTGGGGTCTTGGTTGTGCTCTGGTTAGTCTTAGTTGCTGGGGGATTTGAGCTGGTGAGCTGTGATCCTGTTGTTTGGCTTCATGTTCGTGGTCGTGCCACATCTTCATGGTGGGTGTCAGTTCGCTTCTTGTATGGGTCAGAGGGTTTTGAAGCAGGTAGTGGTGCAGCTGCGGTACAGCTTCTGGTTCGTGGTCGTGTCTCATCTTCTGTGTGGGTATGAGTCTTTTTTCTACGTGGAAATGTGGTGGTAGCATCTTGTGTGGTACTCGTGGGTGTGGGTCTGGTGTCATTCTTCATGTCAGGTACTCGTTTATTAATGAGGGCAGGTTTCCAAATGGTTGGTAGGCGGGAGGTATCATCTCATTTATTCTTGCTGTGTGGGCGTTTTTCTATCTCTATGGCTTCTCTGATTATTCTGTTGTTGAAGTGTTCGGTTTTGGCAATAGTTCTGGTATTTTTAAAGTCAATTTCATGTGCTGTGGCTTTGAGGTGTTGGACCAGGGAAGAGGTCAGTTCTTCTTTTTTGACTCAATCAATTCAGAACACAGCCAAGCCCCCACCCAATCAAGTCACACCCCCACTAGCAGTTAAAAGGAAGAAGCAGCTGCAAGCTCACTTTACTCTGAGAAGCACAAAGCAGAAGACACAAGCCTGAAGATGACAAATGAGATTTCGTTGAAACATCACCAAAATACTTTCAATTTTATGCAGGAGAAAACCCGAATAACCAAAGATCCATATTATTTATATATATATATATATAAAATTGTGTGTGGATTTTTGGTTATTCGGGTTTTCTCCTGCATAAAATTGGAAGTATTTTGGTGATGTTTCAACGAAATCTCATTTGTCATCTTCAGGCTTGTGTCTTCTGCTTTGTGCTTCTCAGAGTAATGTGAGCTTGCAGCTGTTTTTTCTTTTTAGCTGTTGGTGGGGGTGTGACTTGACTGGGTGGGGGCTTGGCTGTGTTCTGATTGGCTGGAGGTGTGTTCTCATTGGTTGGGGGCCTGGCTGTGATCTGATTGATTGGGGGGGTGGGGGTGTTCCGATTGGTTGGGGTGTGTTCTGTTCAGGTGGGGGCTTGGCTGTGGTGGTAGCATCTTGTGTGGCTCTCATGGTTGTCTGGTCATATAATGTCATATAATGTCTGATGTCATTCTTCATGTTAGGTATTTGTTTGTTAATGAGGTCGGGTTTCCAAATGGCTGGTATTCATGCTGTGTGGGCGTTTTTCTATCACTATGGCTTCTCTGATTATTCTGTTGTTGAAGTGTTCAGTTTTGGCGATCATTATGGTATTTTTAAAGTCAATCTCATGTCCTGTGGCTTTGAGGTATTGGACCAGGGAAGAGGTTGGTTCTTCTTTTTTGATTGAGTTCTTGTGTTCTTCAATACATGCACTAATTCTTCTGTTGGTTTGCCCGATGTATGTGGCAGTGCAAGCGTTGCAAGGGATTTCGTATACTCCTTGGTTTTCTAACTCGATTTTGTCTTTAGGGTTTCTTAGGATGGTGGATATTTTTCTGTTTGTGCAGAATGCTGTCTTAATGTTATGTTTTTGGAGGATCTTGCTGGTTTTGTCTGTAGTGCCTTTTATATATGGGAGGAGGGCTTTGCCGTTCTCTTGTTCTTTATCTTGGATTTTGGTTAGGGTTTGTTTTTGGATTAGGTGGGTAATCTTCTTTCTTTGGAATCCATTGGCTGTTAGTACATTAGTGAGAGTATGCAGTTTGGTTTTTAGGTGTGGTTCGTCAGCTAAGCATGTTGTTCTGGAGATGAGCGTCTCGGCTACGGCATTGATCTGTGCTGGGTGGTGGTGTGAGAAAACATACAAACTGCTATCTACACGCACTCTCACATGCCATCATCAGGCACAGATCAATTCTTTTGATACATAGATAAAATGAAAAAGTCCTTATCTGCTAAGTTACATTTAATATGCTATTCTTTTAATGTGTCTATGCACTATGTCAGAGTTTATCTACTGTTATTTAAGCCATTCATGAAGCTGATAGAAATGTGAGATAAAACATTCTAATGTCTCTAAGCAATCCAAATCCAAACCTTGAAGAGAAGAAGAACAAAAGACATTTTATACCCACCAGGAACTTGATTAATTGGGAATGACATTCTCTGTCTAATACAGGTGATCCAATAATTAGGTCATACCCTGAAGCCTTATGTATTTTCCAAGTGAAGAAAGCATGGTTAACTGATGCCAGTGAACTGCTGTTCATACTTTTCAGAGTTACAGTTGGTTTAATAATGCTGGCAAAGATAGATATAAGCTGAAGTGGCAGATAGATTGCCAATGGTCAACACTGCTGCCAGAGTACTAGAACGAAAATTATCAGTGACATGGATGATGTAATATTACTGGCTTCTCATCATGAATTGAACAAATGTGGAAGATTTTAATTTTTTTTATTTCAGCTAGACTACAAATTACATTTTAAATCTATAATGTGGTAATAGGGGAGATTTATTAGAGGATACATTAGGGGAGATTTATTTTCTCTTAATTGCTCTAAATAAATCAATACAGAAATTATCATTTGTGCAATTCCACTGGGAACAGAACTAGCAAAAACAAAGTCAATTAGTTTCCTGTAGCACTATGCACTCAGATGGAAGAGTCATTATATGTAGATATAAATCGAAACTCTGATAATTGTCTCCAATGCAAAAAAAAGTTATATATGAAAGTCTAAATTTTCAGTCTGTACTGATAGATATTCCTTTTAACAATATTAAGTGATTCCCTCTATTGATTATTTAATACTTTCTCTTCCTAACAGCAAAGTTTAGCAACTTAATATTTTTGATTGCTTATGACTTAAAAATTGATGTTGACATTTAGGAACTATATAGTTAGATTTTTTTTTCCTGAAAGGCAATTTAATATATTAGTCAAATTTTAGTCTTTTTGAATATACCAGTGAACCAAAGTTTTATGAAATAAATGTATATATTATCCTACATGCCAAATAATAAAACTAGTATTTCATACTTCTATTTTCCATTTTGATTCACACTTTATATTTATCATATATGATATTTTTCTAAGAAATTTTCAATTTGGCTTGTTGCCAAATATTTTCTATAAGTAGAATAATTGTTCTTCTTTTCTTTATTTACTGAGTTTATTATTTTTTCTGTTGTAGCATCTTTCCATATTAGATTAAAAGAAAAAAAGAAAAGAATCCATGTTTTAAGACTTGAAGCAGTCAATTACATTTATCAGTGATGTAATATGTTTGAAAATAAATTATATTTCTGATTTTTCTTTGTATTTGTGTATCAAGAAACTGATTTTTCCAATCAACTAAGGAAATACCTTGTTAAATCAACTCTAAACTACATAAAGGTAATGATTCCCAGTGCACATATTTGCTCATCATTTCTGGCTCTAGGGGGCAGTGCTCATCTTCATTACATAGCCAAAGAGCCAGCTCTGTCCAAAGATGTCTCTGTGGTCATGTGCCTGGCATAACTAAATACCAAAGGGGTCCCTATTTTTCTACTTCAATTTTTACATGCTTTCGAACTGCTAGGTTGGCCGAAGTTGAGACAAGTTACAGGAACTCACTCTGTTATGCGGTTCTAAGGATTCAAACCGCTGACCTTTCTAATTGACAAGTTCAACATCTTAGCCACTGAGCCACTGCATTCCTCTATATAATTGTAGCTGTATAGTTGTAGCCATATGGTATTGCTGACCTAAGCAGAAGAAAGAACTTAAATAGGGTGGCTGAGTAGTACCTGTAGTTTTTGGTTTTCTGCGAGTATTATGTAGTCTTTGAGACACTTATTATTTTTTCTAAGTGTACTGTCTAAATATGTTATCAGTTATAACATAAGTTATAATAGAAAAGTTGACCAGAATCATTAAGAAGTCTGAAGCCTTGAAATTAATTTTAAAAATAAATGAACAAATCAGTAAGAAGTAAAAAAGTTTCTTTGTTCCAAGAACAGCTTTTATTGTTTAAGAATCCATAAACTCAATAGGCAGTAATTAGTGTAACATTAAAATGTTGTTTCCTTGATTTGCCTCTACATAAATTTATGCTGCAGTGACCCTTTCTGGTCAGTTTGGGAAGGGAATTCATGTGATCTGCTGGAATTAGAATAGTAAAAAATTGACATTATAATTAATTATGAAATATTTTTCAAATATTGAATACTTCAAAATCTCTTTTATAAACTGTACGAATATATATTTTTAGAAAAAAATATAGTCTTGTCATATGAATGTCTGTTATTATAATAAAGCCCATGTCACACTGAACCAACGGATGCAAAGAGGATGTAAAACGGACAAAAAAGCTTGCTGGTTAACACGATGTAATTCTGTACTCACTACCTCCGTTTTGCTTCCTCTCTATCCGTCCAGCATCCGTTTATGGACGTTTCATCCGCTCCAAAAGTTTTGGGCTGCCTAAAACTTTTGTGTGGAAAATGTATCCAGTTTGTCCATTCTGCATCCGCTACGCATCCGCTACGCATCTGTGCAACTCCATCTGCTCCAGCGGTAAAGGGATGCAGGGAGGAAGCGGAACGGACGCGGAACGGATGCAGAACGGATGCCTAGCGGATGCAGCACAGAAACAAAGCATTTAAAATGGAAAAAACGTTCGCAGAGGGGACCTATCTCGGATATTAAGGATGTCCACAGGATGCCTAGAGGATGCCTAGCGGAAAACCTATACTGCCTATAAAAAGGGGGAGCAACTCACCTGCATCGCACTTTCAGAACAGCAGCCCAGTGGTGCAGACCTCTGCAGCCTTCATCTGACTCTTGCTCTTCCACAGCATCCAGTCATGTCCACTGTGGATTGTAACAAAGTCCTTTCAGCAGCCACCATCGTTCTGCAACAGTGCAAAGCCATCTGCAGGCTCTGTGAACACTACCGCGAGAAGAAAAGGAGCCACCCAAAAAGAGTCTGGGTCCGAATATGGTTCGCCAGTAGAGCGGAGGACGGACTGTGCAACAAGCTGATGGTGGAGCTCAGGATCGAAGACACTCGGGCATTCCAGAACTTCATGAGGATGCCTCCAGCCATGTTTGATGAAGTTGTGCAGCAGCTGACACCCAGGTTGACCAAGGCAAACACCAGCTTCCGACCCAGCCTGGAACCTGGGCTCAAGGTGGCACTCACTCTGCGCCACCTGGCCTCAGGGACCTCCTACAGGAGCATGCAGAATGGCTGGAGGGTGCCATCCAACACCATCAGCACTGTGGTCAGAGAAGTGGTGCAGGCCATCATCGAAGAATACAAGGAGGAGCTCCTCCAGTACCCCTCCACTGAAAAAGGATGGAAGAAAGTTGCAGAGCAGTGGTATCAGAAATGGAACTTACCATACACCGTTGGAGCCATAGATGGCAAGCACATGGCCTGCAAATCTCCAGCCAAGTCGGGGTCCACTTATTTCAACTCCAAGGGCTTCTTCAGCATCATCCTCTTTGCCATGGTCGATGCTGACTACAAGTTCATGTACATCGATGCTTCAGGCAACGGCTCATCTTCAGATGCCCAGGTATACAACGCCAGTCACCTCAAGGAGGGGCTGGAACGCAACCTCATGGTGGTCTTCCCAGATCCAGAACCCCTGCCCAACGACACACAAGATGTGCCCTACTTCATCGTGGGGGATGATGACTTCTCTCTCACAACCTACCCCATGAAGCCCTACACCTCCAGACTCCTCACCTGTGAAGAGAGGATCTTCAACTACAGGCTGTCCAGGGCAAGATGGGTGGTGGAGAACGCCTTTGGCATCCTGGCCAACAGGTTTCAGGTACTTCTCACCACCATGCAGCATTGCCCAGAGACCTTGAGGAGGATTATGGAAGCTTGCTGCATCCTGCACAATCTCATGCGCCAACAAGCCAATGGGGACATGGAGCCTGGAGAATGGAGGCAAGGGCGAAACCTGATCGACACTGAGGATGTGCAAGGCCCCAACAGAGCCTCAAATGAAGCGAAGAAGCAGTGCAACCTCCTGAGACAATGGTGCAACTCCCCAGCTGGAGCAGTGGAGTGGCAAGACAGGATGGTAGATGCTTAATGGATGCTTCCTTCAGCCTGTCTCATCACACGGATGAGATTGGGCCATGTATGTTTGGTTGGCCTATAATGAACAGGGCGTTTAATGAAGAGTTGTGTTTATGTTGACATGTGTGGATAATTATTACATTATTATTGATAATAAAGGGCCATAGGTGTGGTACCTGGGAAGGTGGACCATACAGTCCCACTATGCTTGCACTGGAGGTTTATCTATCCCACAGTTATCCTAGCCCATCCCACAGCTATCCTTACCCATCCCACAGGTATCCTAACCCATCCCAAAGCTATCCTTACCCATCCCACAAGCATGCAAAGGCTTATACATTTCTAAAAGTTTCCACCAAGACTTTATTAAAAAAAAGAAATGAAGCAAGTGTGTGAATCATAAATAGACTTTATTAACAACAAGCTATAAGACAAAAATAAGTCTCTGGCACTCCTCTTGGTTGCTCAGTCCCAGGGGTGAAGGGTGCAGGTGCTGTGGAGGTGGCTGGTGCTGGACTGCTTGTCATCAGCTCCTCCAGAAGCAGAAGCAGCAGAAGCGCCAGCCCCAGAAGAGTGAGCCCATGCTGCAGAAGCCCCAGCAGAACCAGAGTGAGGGCCAGGGGCCGGGCTGGCAGCAAGGCTGGCAGGCAGGTTGGCAGGCAGGCAGGCACCAAGGCTGGCAGGCAGACATGAACCAAGGCTGGCAGGAAGGCTGGCAGGCAGACATGAACCAAGGCTGGCAAGAAGGCAGGCAGCAAGGCTGGCAGGAAGGCTGGCAGGGAGGCTGGCAGCAAGGCTGACAGCAAGGCTGGTAGCAAGGCTGGCAGCAAGGCTGGCAGGCAGACATGCAGGCAGGGCAGGCAAGGCAGTCGATGTGTCTGGCAGCAGGTCTTTCCTCTGAATGGTGACCTGCTTCCGAGCTGCTTCCGTTATATCCGCGGGATGACGCAATGCATCCTCCCCGCATGCGCAGTGAACGGCAGGCATCCGTAAGGCTTCCGCTGTGCATCCGCTAGGCTTCCGCTGTGCATCCGCTTCATTCGTTTGGCGTCCGCTCTGCATCCGCTCTTTCCGTTCTGCGTCCGCTTCGCTGAGTTCCCCCGGAAGCCCTGCGGATGTGCCACCCACTCCCATCCACTCCCATCCGCTTCCATCCGCTGGGCTTCCGTTCCGCATCCGCTTTGCATCCGCCCTGCGTCCTCCCCGCGTCTGTGTTATCCGCTCCGGTTATGCAAATTTTCATCCCTTTTGAGAGCGGATAACAACGGATGGAACATTTTGCTCGTCCGCTGTGTCCTTTTTGCATCCGTTGGCCAGTGTGACATGGGCTTAAGGTCACAACAGTTTTTAGCAAAGCAATCTTATGCACGTATGTTCAGAAATAAGTCCCACAGAGTTCAATGGAACTTATTCTCAGCATCTAATAAAAGATTGCATCATAAGGAGAAAGCAAACTGCACCTGCTTAGTATCGTGAACAGCTCTTCGGGGCAAAAGCATAAATGCTATAGAAAGATTATTTTATTTTTAAATTTCTGCAATAAGTTCACCATTTTTGTATAAGAAACATTAGAGAGTAATTATGAGAAACTGAATTATGTTATGTTTATTTCTGTTATTAAGCAGTATTACAGGACCAGATGGAAGAATTAGCAAGAAGAACCTGCCTGATTTTAGTTGATTTCAAAAAGCTAAGTAAAGTCAAATCTGGTTATTCTTGGAAAGGAAAGCAACAGGAAATACCAAGGGTATTTCAATAGACGGGGAAGTTTTTAAAAATTCATAAAAAAGTAGTGGCAAACTGTGTCTGTGTTATTGCCAAGAAAACTACACATGAAAATATGTCCATGTAATTATTGTAGTTAACTAGAAGAAGGCTTCATTTTCAGAGTGACAATGTCCTGAACATTTTAACTGTCATAAAGTTAAAGGGTGTAATATTAGTATATGTAATTTTAATTTAATTTAATCCCAGACATGGCAAAATGGTCAAGTCTGCACTGAAGAATCTACAGATGTACTGAGCAACCTAAAACAAGAAAAATGCACTGTGATCATTTCCTATGTGTTTTGTTTTTTTTATAAAGAATTTTATTAATTTTTAACAAACAAACATGTACAAACAAACACAAAACATAAAAAACATAAAATATCTTTTTGGACGGCAGTTTGATCCCGAGTTACATCTTTTTGTACAGAGATAAATTCAAGTTCATGCTTACTTTTAAATAACATTCCATTTCTTATTTCTTATTTTGCATTTTCTATATAGCTTCTCCTCTCTTTTCACTCTCTTAATTCTATTATATTTATTTCATCTCAATTTAAATCATTATACTTATATCCTTTGTCTGTTCTATTTCAGCTAGCTATTTATCTTTTCTCATTAACACAAAGTTTCTTCTGTAATGACTGATTGGAGTATAATACCTTGTCATACTTATCCCTCCCCTAGTTTTAAAGCTTAACATGACACATAATTTCCATTCGGATTCTGCGTAGTACATTCTAAAGATAAACTCAATATTTTGAAACTATATTTAAAAAATATAATATAATTAAAACAACAATGCATAGCAATTAAAGTTATATCATTCAAATTAATATTCATTTAAGTCTTAAACATTTTACACAATCCTTTCTAAATAAGTATCATGCTTCTATGGGAACACTTATAGATTTTACTTAATTACTTCCCCCTATTTCACTTATATTTTAAAATATTAAACAATAACAATGTTCCCATTTTTCTTTAATTCAATTCTCTCATATTTGATTTCATTTATTTTTATTTAAAAAGAAAAAATTTCGCTAAGTTACATTAAATATTTTGTCCCATTTTATAATCATATATTATTCCAATTTTCTAACATTATTTCAAATACAAATACAACAACACAATCTTATGTATCTTTGCAGAATCTCTTTTTCAGTTATATGTTTACCCATTATCTCTAAATAAATTCTGTTTCTTTACATCTTGTTTCAAACCTTTGTAACTTCTCTTCCCTTCTTTCCTCCCTTGCTTCTCCACTCTACCCTTTTTACCCCCTTGTCTCTTAATCTCCACCTTCTTGTGTATTCCTCTTTTCTGTTGCTTTCTGATGTTGTGTCCACTTTTCACCTTGTTTTTCCCTTTTTTGGTTGTTTTTTTAAGTCTTAAATTCTCCATTCTCTTTCTCCCCTTTCCCCTTTCTTCCCCAAATAAAGTTGCTTGTTCATTAAGGATGGTTTCTTCTTCATCCCAATCTTCTTGTTCTTGTAGTTTCTCATATGTAGAAATTGCCATTTCTAAAAAATTAAAAATAGAGCCAAAAGAATCCTTCCCTTCTTGTTTCTCTTGTTTATATCTTATAAATTCCATTTTCAGTTCATCCATAAGTAATGCCATTGTAAAAGAAAAAAAGAAAAAAAAATTCAAGCGATCCAAATGATTTTAATCATTCAAATAAGAGTTTCCAGAAGTCCCAAAGTCAGCAAACAATCCAAATACACACAGTCTATTTCATTTCACACTTTCTTCTTTTTTTTCCCCCTTTTTTCCACTTTAATGCTTCAAAAAACTTCAAATTCTTTTAAACCTTCAGTCCATCTGATAGAGTAGCCAATTATGATCCAAAATGGAAAAATCCAATAATAAAAATGGCCCAAAGCCAAAGAAGAAGAAGGATAAAATAAAAAAAATAAAAAAAAATAAAAATATTACTAGAATTGAAATATACAAAAAGGCTGGCGAGTAGAGATTTCACAAATATATATATATATATGGACTGCACACTGCACTTTGTTTATTTATCCAAGGCTCTTATTATGACTCTCTTCTCCAGCAGCTTCAAAGCCAAGCCTCAAGTGTTGAAACATTGATAAGAGTCCAGGAAAACACCCGTAATAATATTTTTCTGTGCTCTCCCTCCATCTTATCACATTAAAATGTCCTTGAGAAGGAGTGTTTATACATTTCTCCCCAGTTCAAATAAAATATTTTCAAGCCTCTAGTTGGCAATGTTGCACAGTCTCTTAATACTTTTTTCCCCCCTCAGCCAGAAAGAAAAGTAATGTATACAAAACTCAGAGGGAAAAAAAAAAAGGGGGCCTCTATCCTAAAGAAAATTAAAAAATCAAAAGAAGCATAAAAATATATATAAGAAAAAATTCAATCTGATTAGCTACAAAATCACATTAAATTCCTCAGAGAAAAAAATAGTAAGGAAAGAATCCAAGCCTCAATTTGACATCACTTTAAAAAACGCCGCTCAAGGAGATTCCAGTCAAAGAAAAATAAAGGTTTCTTCTTTGTTCAGGATATCCTTTCAGGTCTCAGCCAATTTGCAATACAAAAGGAAGTTTCTCACCCAGCCGACACACCCTCTCTCCAGCCTCTTTCTTTTCGGAGCTGTCCCGACTTCAGCAGCTTTGGAGGCTGCCTTTTCACCGCCAGCAAAAGGGCTTCTCCCGGATCAAACCAGAGATTTTGCGATATCTCTGGGATCCTGGGACTGTGCCCTTCACAATCCCCGTCTCTACGGGACGGTTTAGGTCTGTTAGGACCGACCAGGGGTGAAAATATCAGCTGCGATCTCAGAGCCCCGAGATCGCAGCTGTAGCACCGAGACGAGGCTCCGCCTTCTCCCTCATTTCCTATGTGTTTTAATGGCTAAACTAGATATAAAGAAAGACAAAAGTGAGACCTATAGTACAAAACATGAAAAAAAAAAACAATAAAATTATTTCCAAAAATTATTTTCTATTCATTGTCAGTTAGTCTTTCATATTCATATCATTACCGGGAAGCAGAACAAAACAAATGACCTTATGCATGAAGTGTCCCATGGAAAAGGAAAGGAGCCCCTGCAGATTTTATTCCACTAGTTGTTGTTGACTACAGGAGTGGTGCTTATCTCTATTTCAAGACCATGACACATTTCCGTGGCCATGTGGCAAGCATGACATCATGGAGTGCTGTTCCTTTTCCCCCAAAGTGGTACCTATTTATCTACTTGCATTTACTGCTAATAGTGAGGACCCAAGTGAAGATGGGTGTTTACCCCACTGCACAATGCTCCAATCTCAAACCTGAGCTGTCTGCTTTCAGAAAAGCCCAGCATCTTAACAAGCCCAGCATCTTAACTGCTGAGACATTACACAACCACATGGATGCATTTTAAATTTTCTTTTACCATCTGAGCTCCAGCTTCTAGAAGCCTCTGGCTGGCCAGTTCTTGAAGCAGAAGTTTTTTTATTGACCATACTATCACAGCAGTAATTTCATGAATGCCCATCCTCCATTATCCTCATTCTATGATTGTGGCCACACACTCTAGAAAATCTAAATATGGTTTTTTATACAACATTTAGGATTTCATTTGAAAATCCCCTGGACTTATGAAGTTTCCATTTCTGCCACTGCTCTTTGCCTTTAGCCTATGCCACATAAAAGAAGCTAGAAATAGACAAAAGTAGGGTTATGAAAACAAAAATGGCTGAAGGCTGGGATACACCACTGCGGTATCTGCTATCCCGCATTAGATGGGCGTCTCATGATAGGGAGCGAAGGAGAGAGAAACGACAGGAGATGAAGTTCCTCACGATGAGTGCGCCCCGAATGTCCGGGTACACGCTCTTTTATTATGCTCATTCAAAAGGGGGTGATTGTTTATTCAGAACCTAGGTTAAGCCTAGGTCAGACGGAATATACAGATTTAACAATGGCTCAAACAAAAGCAAGATATCAGGACAGACAGGATGGCAAGATTTATATTTGATCAGGATATTACTTCTTCACAAAGCTGCATGCCAGACAATGTAATCCCAAGTGAATAAACCATTTCTGCAAATGTTTGACTCCTTGTCTCTGTACGTGCCCTGTAAAAGGTCACTGAGAAGACAGAAGCTTAATGATTACACGTGAAATGATACAATGTTGCAATGTCTGAATGATACATAGTTGCATTGATACACAGTTGCAAACACATAAATGATACATAGTTACAACACACCACACTAGAACTAATATTCCTTATAATACAGAGTAATTTACATTTCAAAATGTGGTAAATACATTACACAATTAAGTATTCCAATGTCTAATAATATTCTCTTGCACAGGATAAAAATAAAATATTTTATGTATGTGCACTGCTGGTTCAAGGAACGAGGGCAAATTTCTCCTGATACATAATGTGCCCAAAAGAGGAGTTAATATCATACATGTCTGCTTTTAGTAATCATCCTTGGCTCAGAAATTAACACCCTCTTTAAATTTATCCCCTTTTTCTCAGCTATTAATAGATAAATGAAAACCAGCATTAAGCTAGTAGAGTTCAACTCCATATACAATATCCAATCATAATTTCACAAACATGATAGAGTAAAACAACCTCAGGCAGTAACAAGTGGATCATAACCAGTAACATTCTATTTCTCATCCAGCGGCATTGATTTATCCTCTTAGCCTCCTGCTGAGGATTGTCCATTTTTTTCACTGGGGAATAATGTAGCTAAAAGCTAAACACTGATATTACAATCTTTTTCATCTTGAATTGGAACACAAGCAAACTCGACTTGATAGTAAATACCAGTAAGTTATAGAATAGCATTATATGTGCATCTGCCATTAGTAGATCTGTTCCTTTACTTAGTTTAATTATCCAGTTGATAATTAAACTATGGCTGCAATAAATTAGAACTGTCTTTTCATTTCAGTTATTCCTAACCTACATAAAAGATATGGTCTTATTTTGCTTTTTAAATTTCTGCCATTTATATTAGTTTCAACTTTTAATTTGTAGAAATTGTGGCAAGTTGCTAGGAAGCCATTGAGTAATTTCAGTGCTTTTGTTTACATTTCTTTTTTTTCAAATCTATCTTTCATTGAATAATTTCATCATAGGAACTACTCAGATTTTTTTTAAAACCACAAGAGAAATGCCTACAAATATCGGCAGTGTGAAACATGGGCAGGAGATGTTGGTATTTTATTTGTATAGCATAGGAACAATAGTTTTTCATATTCCACAATTCAATGTACTCAGTACATCAACCTGATTTTGTAAAGATAAGAGCAAAAATTAACTATTTCTTTGAAAGCAGCCTACTTTTCCAGAGAATTTATGTACTGGGAAGAGAGTTAAAACAATTTCCCTGGACTAAGTTTCTAAACAACTTTGGAAGAGTGGGGAAAATGAAGAATCTTCCATACCAGTCTCGTTTCCTTTTTAAAATTACCTAGATATTGGGACAGCGATTGTGGCAAAAAAGAACCAGAAAAATGAAGGGATTATTTCTATTTTCCTTCCGTTCTTTGAGCAAAAGCTTACCAAAAGCTTTTCAAAAGCTTACCAGTGTGACAACAGGTTTTGGAAATACTCCAGCAATTGCCATTTTGTTCATCTCAATATACTGCAAAACTCAGCAAAACAATTGTGGTGGGAAAGTACAAAAAATCTTCCTGTTTAGGCCACTGACATTGTGACTCTTCAGATTGGAAACTGATCCATTAATACTATTTTTCTCAATATCCATGAAGTGCTTTCAGTTGCTTGACCTGTTTTTCATCTATTATATTATATTAAATCTTATATTAATATTATATTATATTAAATCAACTAGTATGTTTAAATCACTTGCTTTAGCCTCCATTTTGCAGTAGAGTACCCTAAATTTAAAACAAGACATTTTAAACATTGTCAAGTGTGGAACTTCGCAATTCATAGAACATTCTTCAGACATCTTTCTACTTGTCCACTATAGCAAATTGAGAATCTGGATTTTTTGTGTTTGCATTTAAGGAAATATTTAAGGAAACAAAAGAAAAGACATTTATTTAACAACAACATAAATGTTATTAAGTAAAAGATATTTGCTTAATAACAACTGACTCACACAAACATTCACTATATGTATTTAGAAACAGGAACACAATTCAAATTTACTGGATTGAAAGATTATGCAAATAGACTGATGCAACATCATTGCTACACGTGGCAAAATCTCCAAAGTGATCTAAAAACTGCTTCAAACTATCAGAATTAGAAAACCTATCAGTCACATTTTCAAAAAGATTAGCCCAACTGAGTTGCTATATGTGGCCAAGTCTAATATTTGAGAACATGTTTTTACTTTAAATAAAAGGGGAGGGGGGAAACAAATATTGACAACTGTAGTGAAAATACACTATAAGTACAATGAGCAAAAAGAAAAGAAAAAGAAAGGTACCCATTGACTTTTCCCAAAGAATCCCAATTTGCCCAATTGAAACTGACACAACTATTTGTTCTATGGACTATGGAATAAAAAATGGTAGATGCCATTTACTTGTGTAATTTTTTTTTTTATTTCACCAGAAAAGTGAAGGTGTAACAATACAGTTACCTAAAAATGTCTTTATTGCTTTCTCTCTCAAGAAGGAAAATTATATAATTCTCAAAAATCTTTTTTCAGAAGTGCTATAAAAAAAGCTTTATTTCTTTCCAGAAATGAATGACAGTGCTAAGAATGAACCCATACATATTGTGTACATATGTGCTTACCTGAAAATCAGTATCAGGGCAATCAAGCACCTGGAAATTAAATGATAGATTTATAGAATTCACAAATAGTTGTTGTTTTATTATATATTCTTAAAGTTTTTTAATTCCACTAATTGATTTAGTTAGATAAAGAGAATTGGGAACCCATTTAAATTTCTTCTACTTGCAAAGTGTGAAATAAATATTTCTGGTGCATCACTTTCTCACTTACTCATATGTACCTGCAGTGTAATAGCAGTTGCTACTTTCTTCAAAATTCCTTTTATAAAAAAGGACATACTACAGTATGTTATGCTACTACCATCTACTGGACAATTTTTAATAAACTCTTGTCTTTTTTTGCCGAGAAATTATCTACCCAAAGCCATTATTTTCAAAGCTGAAAATAAAAATTTCCTAATCTTAGTTACAAATAGATAATTAAAACAAAGCACAACATTTCTTAAGCATTGATCAGTCTCTGCATACTTTACTTCTGGCAAAGTTGTAAGTTTAGTTCATAATAAGGAAATGTGATTGATATTAAATAAATGTTTTGAGGCATATAACATACTTTTATTGGAAATATTTCCAAATTTTTAATTTCAAAAAACAGCAAAAAGCCTAATAATCATTAAATCTCCATAACTAAGAGGAACAGTACAAAATTTAAGAAAAAGAAACACAGCTTTTAGGCAGTTATGATGAATGAAAACAAAGCTTTCATTGTTGGTATACAGGAAGTTGGACAGGCATGGCCAATGGGTAGAATATTCAGTAGAAAGGTCAGAGAGACTAGAGTTTATTTTCAAATATGTATAAAGTACAAAATAATCTCCATACTGCTTGATTTTGACATGAGAACTTGCACAATCTCCATACAAGATGAGTTCAGCAGTTCTAGCCAAGTTTGAGATAGTAATAGATCAATGGGTATCACACAGATATTGATGCTATTGAATTTGCACAGAAGAATTGCTTCTGACAGTCCCATCATAAATGTATTAAAGAACAAGGGGGAGATAAACAAGGCTTGCAGCATCCCAGACTGAAATAGTTTCTGAGTGCCCTTCACAGTGGTTGTTCATTCCCTAGACACCTCCCAATAACCTTTCTCCAAAAAGGTAGATTGGAAACAGAGTAATAGTTGTCAGTTTAGCTAGATCCAGTAGGATTTCTTAATAAGGGATTAAACCACAATGTCAGGATGATGGCATAAGCTCCTCTCAAAGGGAGACCCAAATACAGAAAGCAAGCAAAACATGCCTTCTTGAATTCTTTAAGATGCCATAATAATAGTTCAGCTTTGGTTCACACAAATGGGAAAGAAGATGCAAGACTTTTTTTTGAAATTTGCTTGCTAGGATGAAAATGCCTGAATAAATTGTGAGTGATAATGGTCTGCTATTTTACTCAGAGCACTTTAGGCATATTGTACATCACTTAGCACATCAGCTGTGGGCATACTATTTAGCCACTAATATTTGCACAATGCTGAATAAACTCTGAAGATCATAGTTAGTAAAAGCTGGTCCAATCTTTATTAACATATCAGAATGTATGATATGCACTACAGGTCAGTTACTTACAGTATTGTTTGTGGGAAGATGCATGTTCTCTCACTTGGTTCTATTGAAAGCACACCAGTCAATTTGTATTAAAAATAAACAAGCTAGCCAAGGATCTATGAAATGATTTTATGTTACTCAACTGCTGGCATCTAGAAACTGTCTGTAAATAAACAGTTACTAATAGCATCTAATATGGGTAATGGCAGCCAGATATAGAAATAAAATGTAATTTCAGCATGGACTGTCAAGACAAAATTAAAACTGCACCTTCTTTTATGCTGCATGGATATTCCAGCAAGCAATTCGATAAACATTCAAGTCAGCTGAGATGTCATAGCCAATCATTGATCTGAACTTGAAAAATCTTAAGGGAAATATGCAGGAGGGAAATAGTCTTGACTTGGAGGAAAAATGCAAAGTACATGATATACTTCATTGTAATTTTAGTCTCTTTTGTTCAAACTGTTATAATTATTTAGATGGGTCACATATTTTAGTCTGTGTGTCTGTATATATAGAGTGAATTTGCAATTCTGTTTACCTTTCACAAATTATGTTGAATCTGCTGTATTATATTATATAATGATTCACACAATTATTTATTTAGTTCCTTTGAGCCAGCGTTGACTCCTGGTGACAATTTGGAGCAGTCCCAGCAGTTTTCCTGGCAAGATTTTTGGAAGTAGTTTGCATTTCCTTCTTCCGAAAGTTGACTGAGTATGACTGGCAAAGGTAATTTGTGCCTAAAATGATATTAGAACTCACAATTTCCTGGTTCCTGGCCTGATCTCTTAATTCCAAACTAAACTGAATCTATAGAACTCATTTACTCTAGATCAGGGGAGTCAAACTCATGTTGTCATGGTGGCATTACTTGACATATCAGGACTTTTTTCCTCTTTGCTAAACTGGGCGGGGTGGGGCCAGCACATGACACATCCGGCCCATGGGCCATGAGTTTAACAACCCTGCTCTAGATTAACCGATGTACCATATGGGGTAATATTGCAATTATAACTCCTTATCCTCTTTGTTTCCATCATCAAGCTACCCTATGTATATACCCAACATCTTACTCATTTTTGGAGAAAGCAGTGTTACCTTAGTAAGTAAGTGTTACTTAAGTAATGAACTATCCTAATTGAGGGGATCAAGTGGCTTTTATCCCAATTTATGGAAAAGCCATGACCCTGAAGGGTCTCCAGAGTAAACTTGGTATCCAATTTTGCTTGATGTCTGGAAGATGACAAAATTAAAATATCATCCAGATATCATTGTAAGCGGACAGATTTGATTCAGAGCGAGGCAGCCAATGCCGCGAGGACCTTGGTAAAAGTCCTAGGGGCAGAAGCCAGACTGAAGGGCAGGGCGATATATTCATAGTGCCGATCACCATAGCAAAATCTAAGATACTTGTAGTGGGCAGGTCTGATTGGTATATGTAGATAAGCCTCTGTGAGATCTATAGAGGTCATGATATCGTTCTCTCTGATGCTTAGTAGAATGGACTGGAGAGTAGACATCTTAAATTTTTGATAAACCAATGATTTGTTCAAATGTTTGAGGTCCAGAATTGCCCTCCAGCCCCCCGAACTCTTTGGAACCATGAACAATAGAGAGTAACAGCCTTGACCCCGCTGTTCAGATGGGACCTCTCTAATGGCCCGAATATGCAGATGATTGATAGCCTCCTGCATCAATGCCCTCTTAATGGGGTCCGAAGACCTAGGGCTCCTAATGAAAAAGTTCGGAGGGGAGGATTGAAACTCCAGCACCAAGCCAAACCTAACAGTATCCTTGACCCGCGTATCAGAGGTGGAGCTGTCCCATTGATCAGCAAACAGTTTTAACCGCCCTCCAATGGGAACTGCTTTCAAGGACTCACTTGGGGCGACAAAAGAATCAGCCTCTAGTGCCTCTGGGGTTTCTACTATTTTGGCCTCCCTGCTGACCTCTATCAGAAGATTCCGGCCTATCATGTCTAAAACTGAGCCTGTAGCTTGATGTTCTCTGAGATCTGGGAACGTAGGGGCCCTGATGGTAGGACTGAAAGGAACCCCTTCGAAAAGACTGGGGCATTCTGTTTTCAGACCTACGAAAAAGAGGGGGAAGCACTTTTTTCTTGTTTCTATTTTCTATAAGGAGGGGCTCCAAGACACTGTCAAATAATTTATCCCCCGATATTGGGGCTGATGCCAACTTGCATTTATGCTTGGTATCTGCCTGCCAATGTCGGAGCCATAGCAGTCTTCGTGCTGAAACGTGAGATGCTATGGCCCTAGATGAGAATTTAACTGCATTAAATGTGGTGTCGGCGGAGAACTCTTTGGCTGCCATAATTTTAGCTATGTCCTGGTGAGCTCTGACATTTGATGCCGGCAATAAATCCCTCGGGTCGGAGAGCCATTGGAGGGAGGAACGTGTAAAAAAGGATGCAGCTATTGCTGCCTTAATGGCCCAAGCGTCAGAAACGTGCACCCTACGGAGTGCTAACTCTGCCCTCTTTTCTTCTGGTCTAAGGGCTTCCTTGGCCTCATTAGGGAAGATGGAAGAAGAGACCAGTGCCACAATGGGTTCATCCACCTCGGGCGTTTTGAGAAAATTTGCAAACTCTGACGCCAAATTAAAATATCGCTTATCATATCCTGTTGGGGATGGGTATGATGCTGCTGATGTCCATTGATTTTGTACTAATTCAGCAAACATACGAGGGACAAGGATAGTTTCCACCTTGTTAGTCAGTTGCGAGAATATTAGGTCCTGTGATTCGTCCTGAGACCCTGTTAGTGGTGGATGAGGGTCTGATGTACCTAGTTTAGCGGTGTTCTTTGCTTTAAACAGTAAAGATTTAAAGAGGTGTGGATGAAAAAGGCCAGAAAAGGTAGGTTGGTCTGGAATGAGGCCTTCATCATCCGACATTCCCCGTTCTAGCGGGTCTACCTCTGACAGCTCCAAGTCCATCTGATGGATCGACCCCCACTCCATGGAAACCTCCTGGTCCTCAAAGTCCACCTCCTCCCGAAGGCCCTGGGCCGGTATGTTAGGAATATTGTGGAATACCTGCGATTGATGTTGTTGGGTATGCCCAAAGGAGCAGGAGGACAAGGATCACACATCTGAAGTAGTTGAGAAATGTCTGGTCCAGATAGATTGCTGAACTCCAGCTGCAATGCCCTTTTGAATCTCCATCTCCATTCCTTGCTTCATTTCAATGGGAATAGACTCAGGTAATCCCTCCTCCTGTCTTAGGCCGGCGGCCGTAGGGGTGAAGGTTGCCTCAGGAATTGGCCGGCCAGTGCTCAATGGAGGAGATGTGCCTATGGGGGGTTGTCTAGGAACAGCCTGTCTGGGCTGGGTAGATAAGTCCAAGGGCCCCATCAATGGGTTTGGGTTCTGATCGGTCATGGCTGTCTTGTCTGCCTCCCTGGCTTGTTTTTGCAATTGTCTTTCCAATGCTAGGTGCCTTCTATGGGCATCTTTATCTGATGCCTTAGAGGCCTTTTTGGGACCCACAGGCTTTTCACGGGGCTTACTTGGCTTGGAGCTGAAAGCGTTGTCACGTTCCATTTTGTATGGTGGATTGTCTTGCCTCTGAATGCCAATTTAATTTTTTATTTTGATTTATTTATTATGATTATTATTGATATTGATAATGATATCCCCTGCAGTTGAAATCAGAACTCTCCTCCAGGAAAGTAAGACTGTATATTTATGGGAATAAGAGATTAAATGGTGAACAGTATTAAAGGGTCCCCAGCAAGGGAAACCCCTAAGTGCTCCAAGTGAGAGAAGGACTCCGGATCCCTGGTCCCCAGCAAGGGAAACCAGCTATTACAGGCTCTGATGTGACTCCTTGCCTGTCAGAGACAAACGCTCCGTAATATAACTGTCACTCACAATTTCCGATTGAATAAATGGTCCAAAGGCAAATACAGAGAAATGCCTGTAAAATGAGTAATTGCTAAATCCAGGGAAGGCACAATGGAAAGTTAATGTCTTGGTCCCCAGCAAGGGAAACCAGTGAGAAATGGAGGCGATGACAATTACTTTCTTGGTCCCCAGCAAGGGAAACAAACGAGAAATGGAGGCTGTGGTGATTAGGTGCAAAATTGAGGCAGCTGTTGAAAAGGGTGGGAAGCGGAATCATTGGTGTTAAGTTTGAGCTGTCTAGAGAGCTGCTGCTGCTGCTGCACTAGCTGCAATTTAAAAGCTGCTGTCAGGAGAAAACAGCAAAGCCAGGAAAGTCACAGTTGTGAGCGTTCCGTTCCGATTGTCGAGCAGGCGATCGGAAAGGCAGATAAGGCTGTTTGCTGAGGCGAAAGGCTCAAGTTGCCTGTAGAGTAGCAGGCTCCGCTAAATAAAAGGGAAAGTGATCGGAATGGTAGTTAAGGCTGTTTTTTTGAGGCAAAAGCCTCAGGCTGCCTGCAGATGGCAGGCTCTGCTAATTTACGAGGGAAACTGTTTTAGAATTGTTAGTTTTTGCCTAGATCGAGGGGAAAGCCTGAAAGACTGAATTAGATGGTGAAGGGTTTTAAAGATCCAACCTGAATTTGAGCAAAGCCTTTCCAGTCAGGGAGTGCACAACCTCTTACCACAAAGGCTGAGCTAAAACTGGGGGACACTGAGGAGTTCCGTGGAGGAGGAGGAGCGTCCCAGAGTTTTAAGCCCAGCCTTTCCAGAAGAGACTGAAGCACCTCCCATCTCTGGATGCCCTGAACAGCTCATGGGAGAAGTAATTGAATTCATTTCTACAAAAATATAAAGAGTTGACCTGTTGCGCATTATTGGAAATATATACATTCATATATACATATATGTATGTATGTAACATATATATATATATATATATATATATATATATATATATATATATATATATATA
>BLBF01000039.1:1376194-1475560 GCA_015471245.1 Laticauda colubrina
CTTCCTTCCTTCCTTCCTTCCTTCCTTCCTTCCTTCCTTCCTTCCTTGTGAGTTCCATTTGGTGTTGATGAAAGGAGAGATTCAGCCAGTGGCTTCTCTTTTGCGTGGTGCCTTAGGGCTCAGGACTCTTTTCCCTTTTATTTAACATCTACATAAAGCCACTGGGTGAGGACATCCAATGGTTTGGTGTGAGTATATTGTGTGCAGATGATACGCAGCTTTATACCTTCACCTCAGGCTGTCTGGGTGTTGCTGCAGAGGTTCTATCTCAATACCTGAAGGCTATGGGGGTCTGCACAAAATGAAGGGTAGATTTTTTATTAAAATTTAACCATTATTAACTGTCTGGAACAGAACTTCTATAAATAACAAGGGTCATTTCTGTGTAGATTTTCATTTACAAATTTTAGTTCCATCTTTAAACGTTTTCTGTTACAAATCTGAAATATCTTAAAAGTACAAAACCTTGGGCTTCTGAAAAGTTATACTTTTCTAGGGTAATAAATTAGCCTTTCATTTCTACATATATAATATTAGGAATACCTGGGCTAGCTCAGCTACAGAAGTTGTTCCATGTGTTGGAGATACATTTACAACCTAGAAAAGGATCAAAATAAATTCATAGAAGATACAAGGCAAAAAAATTCTACCATAATTGGAATATTAGATTGGAAGATTGGAATATTCCCTCTTTCTTATTTCCTTTTCTATAAAATACAAATACTATTGTAAATAAAATAAGAGATAACAGTTATCTTCCTTAATATAAGAATAGCAAAAGAAATATAATTGGAATTTAAATGAAACTATAGATAACTTTATCAAAAGTATTCAGTTAATACATTGTATAGGCTGGCATTCACTGAAATTTGGATCCCATACTATAAAATTATGTGTGTGTGTATGTGTGTGTGTGTATACACACACTCACACACGCAAATGTATCTATTATACATGAATAATATAATTTTAAAATGCATTCAAGAAATCTGTTCATTCCTAGACTGGCTGAAAACAGGTAATTTCAGAACAAAATGTTTTGGTTAAGCAATTTTGCTGTTTACATAATAAACTACAATATAAACATTATAGTGCATATTTTTTGCATTTCTTTGCCCAATCACTTGTACATATCGTACATTCACTAGCTTACAATATCTTGTAATGGGTCATTTTGTTCTGTATCTTTCAGTTGACTTTCCTCAGTGAGAAGCAGAGAGTGGCTGTGCTGTAGCTCCTGCCTTATTGAATCTGTCATTTGAATTGGAATATATTCAGCTAGTTTCTGCATGCAGTTATGGCAATGGTCTTCTGCCTCGGTTTTGGAGTCTCCAGTAAATTGTATACGAAACATACGATGTTTGCTCTAAATTGAATCCACAAACAGAAAATAAAAACTAAATTTCATAATTGCTGCATATTAGTACTTACAGAAACATTTGTTAAATTGATGCCCATTGCACATTTCAGCTTTATTTAACTCATCTTTTATATATGATCTAAAAAGCTATTTGAATTTCTAACCAATAGTTCATTTTTTAGATATTATCTTTTTAATGTTTTCTTGTGGCAATTTCTTGATTTTTCTCATTACATCACAACTGCTTTTATTACATTTTAACTATTATAGCTAAGGTGGCATTTTGTTCAATCAAATATTTCCATCTTCATAAGATGTCACTGAGCATCTTATGATGACTACATGATATATTAGAAAAAAACTAGTCCATACAACTCCCCCAAACATTAAAAAAGGCATGAAATAAAATAGAAGACAGAAATGTTAAAAATAAAACTAATTATAGTATCTAGAATTGGAAAAATCTGGCCTTGTAAAATTACATCTTAAAATAAATGACACAAAATAATCAGAACACTAAAATACAAATATCTAGAAGCTTATGTGTAAAGATAAATAATAGTTTTAATAGATTATTTTTGATAAGTGGGATACCTGAAGAATTTGGCATAGCAATTATGATGCCATTAAATTCATGATACTCTGAAAAGTGAAGCAAATAAAAGTATACAAAAATGTAGAAAGCAAAATGACTGTTTGCTAATACACTGAAAATAACTGAAGAGTATCTAAAAACATAGAGGAAAATTTGCTGAAGTAAACCATTACCTGGGAGAATGACAAGAATAACAAAACAGAATAGATAACTGACACAGTAAAACTGAGGAGAATCATAAAATGGGGAGACAACAAGATGGATGATGCAATAAGAACACTATGAAAATCAAAGAAAATTTGAATATGAAAAGGGGTGATAAAATGCAAATAAAACAAAGATGTAGTGAAGAATGAAGATACAAAAAGAAGAAACAGTATGATTATATCAAAGAACTACAAAAAAATAGCAAAACCAAAGAATGAATCAATGAACTGCCGTGTTTCTCACAAAATAAGGCCGGGCCTTATTTTTTTCTGACCCCTGAAAAAAACAGCTCGGCCGTCTTTTCGGGGGTGACTTAATTCCCCCCCTTGCATCCTCGAGTGGGCGGGCAGCGACAGCTTGGATGTTGACCTTGGCATTGGTGGAGCACTTTGTATCGGGAGACCTTCCGCCACCATTGCTTTCCCTTCTCCCTTGCTGCTGTGGTGTTTAGAGCAACGCTGTGGCATTTGGTGGAGCCATGTGCAGCCAGCAAAGACTCCTCCCTGCAACCAGAGCCCAGTGGGGACTCTTGGCTTCAGGCACTCCTCTCGTAGCCTTCCCTTTGCCTTCAAAGGTAAAGCCAATTATTTTAAAAACGACGCCCTACTACAACATAGCCTCCCCTGCCTGAGAGGGCAGCCCAACCCCACATGGGGAGGCGAATCTCCCGGGGCTGCAGCGCAGGATTGGCCCACCTTGGGAGAAGCACCCAGCCTCCATCCCTGCCTGGAGCCGGGCAGAGCGCGAAAAGCTTCGCCTGGGGCACCCAACGCAGCTGACAGGCAGGCCCTCCTTCCCGGCAGCAAAGTTCTCACCAAGACAGCGAGCGTCTCCCTGTCAGACCCTCTGCTCATTCCGCCAGGGCAGTGCCAGAGCCGTGCGGGCTGGGCACAGCCAGGAAAGCAAGCCGTGGGTGTGCGCCCATCTGCCAAGGAAAAGAACTGGGCTAACCTGAGGTTGGCTTCCTTCCCAAGTCCCTCCAGTGTGAACCTTAAGGGGCCACCAGGAGAGGCTGCCCAAGGCAGTGATAGTGCCCACCCATCCGCGGACAGGGGGGCAAGGTGATGGCAGCGTTGCTTCCCTGGCTGGCAGAGAAAACCCAAAGCCACCTGTCCTTTCCACCCCTCGCCCAGCCCGTCCCCATCCCCACGCATCTCCAAATGTGCTGGCAGCTCCAAACGCTGCAACGGAACAGGCATCAGGCAGAGGCGCTAACTCTGCGGGGGTTGGCTCGGAGGAGGACGTGGTGCAGGCTGTCACCTTGCCTCCCAGTCCATGGATGGGTGGACGCTATCACTGCCTCGGCCAGCCTCTCCCGGTTGCCCCTTTGGGTTCGCACTGGAGGGACTTGGGAAGGAAGCCAAGCTCAGGTCGGCCCGCCTCTTTTGCTTGGCAGGCAGGTGCACACCCATGGCTTGCTTTTCCGGCTCTGCCCAACCTGCACGGCTTTGGTGCGGCCCTGGCAGCATGAGTGGAGGGTCCAGCGGGGAGGTGCTCGCTGCCTTGGCAAGAGCTCTGCCACCGGGTATGAGGGCCTGCCTGTCAGCTGTGCTGGGCGCCTCAGGTGAAGCTCTTTGCGCTCTGCTCGGCACGAGGCAGGGATGGCAGTTGGTTGCTTCTCCCTCGGTGGGCGGATCCTGTGTTGTGGCCCCAGGAGATTCACTTCCTCACGTGGGGTTGGGCTGTTCTCTCAGGCAGGGGAGGCTTTGTTGTACCGGTAGTAGGATGTCGTTTTTAAAATAATTGGCTTTGCCTTTGAAAGAGAAGGGAAGGCAGTGATAGGAGCACCTGAAGCCGAGTGTCTCCGCCAGGCTCCAGTTGCAGGGAGGAACCCTGGCTGGCTGCGCGTGGCTGCGCCAAATGTCATGGCATTGCTCTAAATGCTGCAGCAGCAAGACAGAAGGGAAAGCAATGATGGAGGAAGGTCTCCTGATACGAAGTGCCCCACCAACGCCAAAGTCAACGCAGGCAGCAACATATCCGGGTATGCAACAAAAGTACTTCCTAATGGCAAGCCAGACTTAATAAACAGAACAATAAAAATGCAAATACTGCAAAGGTTAAAATGGAATTCAGGAAAGATAGTGCCCACTTGAAAAAGAAGCCTAGTATTTAAGAGAAAAGCAAGGGAATTTTTAAAGAGTAATTAAATACTTAAAAGCTTTTGAATATATTCACTGTATCAAACTATTGACAACCATTAAAATATAGGATTCATCCATGTACAGAAGAATTTTTAAATGACTAAAAACAACAAGGAAAATAGAATTTTGGACAGGTTGTTGTCACATGACATATCACAACTTGTTTCTCCTTCGCTAAACCAGGGGTGGGGGTGGCCAATGCGTGACGCATCTGGGCCACAAGTTTGACAGCCCTGATGTAGGACAATTCATAATTGTGAAAGAATTATGCCAAGATTGAATGTTTTAACCATATTAATTAAGTTTAATTTCAAGAGATTTGTGAGCATCCAGGAGTCAATCACTAACCAATAATGCGTGAGAGGAAAGCTTATTAGATATGAACTTCAAAAATCTGGACAACTGTTTCATGGATTTTTTTGCTGCTATCTAAAACAGTGTAGACTGATAGCTCTACTGTGAGGTCTACTATATATATATTTCATTACAACTGGGAAATAAAATTTCTCTTTGATTTGCTCTTAAATACAATGTTACCTTCTTTTAGATTGTGTTCAGAATAAATTTCTCAATAGTCTTTTGGAGACATTAAGCAATTGGAAACTTCAAATATCAGAGCCTGAATATTATTCTTACCCGCCACTTATTTAATGACCATTTGAAGTTATGGTAGTGCTGAAGAAAATAACTTCAGGGCCAATTTACAACTATTTATGATGTTCACAGCATTCCTCAGTCATGCCATCATAGTCAGTACACATTGTTCTGTGCTTGACCTGTGTTTCTTGATCTCCTCCCTTCTTGGAGGGAGAACGGCTGGACTGGAAGGGTTTATAAAACAGTAAGCTGTTTGGTCTTCTACACATCAAAAGCAATATGCTGCACCAACAGCTGGGGCTGGGAGCTATGCCATGCAAATAGTTACAGTACTCTTTTGAAATTTCTTCTCCAATTTTTTACTTCTGGAGTTGATAAGGGGTGGGGGAGGCAAGCAATTTATGTAGATAATCTCTCTTTTGCCTGACCCTTTAAAAACAAAGAGATGGGAAAGGGATTGCAAAAAGGCAAGCTGTTTGTTCTACACATCAAAAGCAAAAATGCATTGTTTTCCATAAGCAATAAACAGAAACCCAAGCATTTCAAATGATGGCAGAGCTGTTAGAAAGCAAACAAAACCTGGTTTGAAAGTATGAAATTAAGTAGTCTTGTTTCTTTCTTGCTGGAAATCACAGTCAGGTAATTAGATTACATTGACCCCATTAACCAGACTAACTTTTAGAAGAATAATTCAATGAAAAATATAAATGAAAAAAACATTTTAAGTAAAATATTGACATATGAATAAGCATACCTTTAATTTTGAACCAACTAACATGCAATCTGCTTTTTGTGCTACTTTTAACCACTGAGAAGCACCAATTAATGAAAATCCTTCCTGAAATAAATGCAAAATGTATAAAAAGGTGAAGAAGTTCTGAAAATCAGGGATAATGTAAGTGAAATAATACTGCACCAATCCTTGGACTTATTGATATATAATTTAGTAATAAATTTCAGAAAATTAGTAATAAGCTCTAAGATAAAGAAATAAACTATAAAACCTGGTGAAATGATATTTTATATCATGAACCAAAAATTATGTGCCACAATATTAATACATTTTATTATTAGTAACAGTTTTTCAAAAAGGGTTGAATATGATTCCTTATACTGAAAACTATTTGCTTCAAAACATTTTAATGAATGTTAATATTCTCAAGATATATAATGACTCTGCTTGAATAATAAAACTTTGGCAATTGTCTTATACATCAATGGCTTTTGATTATAAAATGTCAGCTTCTCGTGGTTAGTTTCAGGGAATTAGTGACAGGTAATATATCTACAGGCTGGATTTTCTAAATGGTTTACATTTATCATTACATTTATCATTTATCATAGTTTCATTTTTTATAACACTATCCAAATATAATGAATCTGTGTTAATAGTAATGCTTAATTAGATAAAACAAAAATATTCCAGATACATATTGTTAATCTTAGTAACCCTTGATAAGGTCCTTCTCTTTTTTGTTCCTCTTCATTTTCTCTCCTTTTAAACCTAAAGGTTTCCCTTGTCAGAGTGTGGGTAGTGCTCATCTCTGATTCATACCTAAAGAGCCAGCATTATCTGAAGACATTTCAATGGTTATGTGGCTGGCATGATTATACACTGATGCACAGTTACTTTCCCATCAAACTGATACCTATTTATCTACTTGCATTTAGAGTATGTGCTTTCGAACTGCTAGGTTAGCAGGAGCTGGGGCAAGTAATGGAATTTTACTCCATCACAGGTTACTTAGGTCTCAAAACTGCCAACCTTCTAGTCCAACACCTTAACTGCTCAGCCTCCCCATGGCTTGTGAACTTTTATTATAGAATTACAACAGAGCTTTGAGATAAATTCTACCTCATCACTGGATGAACAATTGTGCAATATTTTGTTGACTGTTTCTTGAATTAGGATTTGTATATAAATTATATTCATATAAGTTCTATTAATATAAACAGAGGTCTTCAAACTTGGCAACTTTAAGATTTGTGGACTTCAACTCCCAGAATTCTCCAGCCAGCTATGCTGCTATGCCAAGTTTGGGGACCCCTAATATAAATGCTAACGGTGCCTGGGGACTATGCTGACTTAATTCACTTATGAACCGAGACTGTTTTAATATTCTTTTCATGAAAAGCATTATACCAATGAGAGAGGGTATGTTTCAGAAACAAAAATATATAAAAGTTAATATGTCAATAGTTACCAGTACTTCTTTTCCTCTGGAAATGAAGAAATGCCCTGAAATAACTATACTGAGTATAAGAAAGCCAGATTCTTCATTTGATTCCAAAACCTTTTAAGAAAGAGAATCTTAACATGGCAGAAATATAAAGGAAGTAGTTTCCCGAAAATAAAGGCATAATTTTTTTCTTAAAATTTTTTGCATTCAAAATATGTTTATGTTGGATATCTATTTACAAGAAATATATATAACTATATTAATCATTATAAACGAGGGAATAAAAATAAGAACATACTGATTTAACATGCTTGGTTTTATCAGGGTGTAGAGAATTTGTTCTGTTCTGTTTTTAGATAGGATTATTTTCTATGAAAGTTCCTTTTTTAATATATTATTTTTTGTAAGCCACTTTGGATATCTTGTTTGAACTAAAAGAGGTACAATGATTTTATTTTATTTATTTTACAAAAAATGATGCTGGTATTCTGCAGTGCTAGATATTTAGTCAAACACAGAGGAAAGACAATTAAGCTTAAGAACATAGGAATTATCATGCTGAGTAAAAGAAATAATTCAATTCAGCATTGATTTTTATACTTCAGACAAAACCAGCAATGTCAGATGAGAAATGCAAACATCTGGATGATTACTAGAGGACAGATATTATCTGTTTTTCTTCCATCTAGCAAACATCCAAATATGGAAGCCTTCACAAAGTATGTCTCAGAGGAAATTCACAAACAAAACTTGAATATCATTCATTAAATTTTAATCTTTAGAAGCTGAAACAAAATGAATGTTTTTGTTTCATGGCAGATCAAATACATGGCAGATACATGGCAGATCAAATACAGTGCAAGTCCTAGCATTGCACCACCTGATCTAGAAGATGTGCTATCTATACTGTCTATACTGTAAGATGTGGAAAATCTATGAGTTGTTGAAAAACATGAAAACTGCACATATTATGATGTATTCACAAATATTTATATATTTATATTTAGAAAACCACAAATGTGAATAATTAATACGGACAAATAGTTCTGGCAATCCAAATATTGTTTTATACATGATTAAGATTACCAGATATCTGAACAGGCAAAGGAAGACACACTTATTTATTCTAAAGAACAATATGTAATTTTGAACCCTAATGAATCCTTTTTCAAAGAAGGATTTGTTTCTGACACAGCTCTCATATTAATTCAGTAACATATAATTTCTCCCTCAAGACACAATGAATTCAATTTACTTTCCAAGATCCTGAAGCAGTGCCCAAAGCTCCAGGCATAAATCGGCCATAACGTCGCAGTGGCCATTCTGCAGCATTCAAGCAGGAAGTATCCCGTGACTGTTCTGTCATTTGTTCTAAAAGTGGCTGGTCAACTTCAGGCCATGAAGCTAGATCGCAATTATTTAGTATATGAGTATTATTGCTCCCTGTTGCCATTTCAAATTCTTCACAGAAAATCACTTAATATCTGGAAGGGGAAAATAAGTATGAAAAAGAGATTTAGCTAATAAATTCTACAAACATTTTTTTTCCTCTTAATTTAGAACTATATTTATACAGTTGGCACATTCTTAACATTTAACTAGGAGATTGATTAACTCTATTGCTCTGAGGCAGAAATCTATGATAATCTTTGTGTGGATGTGTACAAGTCTCTATATATGAATAAATATGTTTAGTTTCTTTGTATGTGTTATCTATGGCTCTCACTTTGTCCATAATCATTTCAGTCCTCTTTCCATATAAATGCACATATATCCTTCTTGAAATACAATTGACAAAATCATCACAGTAAAACAATTTGAGAGCAAGAGTACTTGCATGATAACTTACTATTCAAATTCATGTTTTTCATAAGATCTGAGCTGTCTTTAGGATGAGAAGTTTCTCCTAAACACAACTTACTGCCATAAAGGGCAATCAGGAATCTATGAGACAGCCATAAACTCATAATATAGCACATGTCCATTACATCCTCCAATAGTTAATGTTCAGAGGCATATTGCCACTGATAATGAAACAACAAATAACTATTTAATTAGTGGCTATCACTTATTCACCATAATTTTGCATAATTCTCTTTTTCTGCACTTTTTTGCATGTCTTTGAAAAATACTAGCCCTTTTGAAATGTAATGAGGTGCTACTTGTGAATTATAGCAGTATATAGAAAACTATGAAAATCCATTGTGAGTGAATTTCCACGAGTTTGATGGAGGTCAAATGCAGGTAAGTTGATTTGTCAGTTAAAAGGAATTAGTAATTGGTGACAAATACTGTACTTAAATTTTTCAATAATTACTATTTGGGTAAGGAAGAATGAGTTCTCCATAATTCTTCATTGTATTTGTAGTTAATTATGGAAAATATTGAGGTCTAATAAAACATTTTTCCTCTTGGAAAATCTTCAATGATAAATGAACTTGATAGATAGATGATAGATATAGATAGATGATAGATAGATGAAAGAAAGAAAGAAAGACAGAAAGAAAGAAAGAGATGGATATGGATATGGATGGATGGATGGATGGATGGATGGATGGACAGACAGACTAGTATTTCTTTCAACAAAATTAAAATGTTAAGTAGTTATTAAAATTTATTAAAAATGCATCCCAAATATCCATGCAAATTCATGAGAAGCAATATTGGGAAAGCTAGTTTGCCTAATATTTTCAAGAACAAATTTGCTTGTTAGAATGAGCTTTGTCTGTCAGAAAATTCAAAAAAACCTGGTCTAGTAATAATTCATAAAATCTGAGATCTGATATAAAATTATATATATAATCTTTGTGTTCCATAATTTTTCCACATGATCTCAGAGTGATAATGTATTTTTATAACATTCTTCATTTTCAATTCATTTTATCATTAAATACATATTTCCTTGCATAGACATAATTTTTCTATGCCAGCTGATTATGAACAGCCAGGTTTACTGCCACATAGGTACATATAGGTTTGCAGACTTTCTTCACATTAAAAAAATTCATAATTAAATGATATTACAAAACTGCTATAATTTTATTCCATAAAAATATAATTGCACAGTAGCTAAGAAGCCCTCATAAATCCTCCTAAAAATATTTCAAATGTCCATGCAAACACTACCCAACCACTTCCCTTCCTAGTTTGGTTGAAATATTTTTGTGACAGAACTTCTTCAAAGGTGTTATCAAACATTGTCCTTTTTAAATAACATATTTACAGTATCCAAAAATTTTGTCCGTCTTAGAGGTATAATATTTAAGGTAATAAATCAACAATCAAATCTGTTTAGATATGTGCATTGAACAGCTGATTTCAAATCCACAACAGCTGTTTCTTTCAAGATAGCTAAATACTACAATTGTCCTTCAAAATGCGTAATCAGTGGAGTGATAGCCTCACCAGTGCAATTATCTCTCCTTCTGAAACAATTCAACATTTCGGAAGTCACATTATTAAATTGCAAATGACATTATTATTATCATCATTGTTGAATTCTGCCATTACAAGGCATTTTTAAAATTAAATTTGTAGATTGCCTTTGTCCAAATCACTCAGAAAACAGTTATGTTTAATTAAAATAATGATAGAATACAAATCAGAAACAATGGAATAGCACCCAACACACACACAAAAGGATAGGCCAGCTTGCGCGTTCCTGCTCTGCTTGCTGGTGCAGACCTGGAGAAGCCTTCTGAATGGTCCTGGAAAGTGAGTCCTCCCCTCAAGCAAATATCTCAATGTCTGGATTCGTCACTTATTTCCACAAGCTGCATCTACAGTCTTCCCTAGTGGCCAAACTGAACAGAGGGTGAATGAAAAAACTAGTAAACATAAAGACACACAAACACACAAAGTTAACAGGTCATTGTTTCCAGCATGAAACACTCAGGCCAAAAAGCCTGCCGGGAGTTTATTATAAGATGAGCAACTATAAAAATGTTTTAAACAAATAAAGAGCAGATTCTTTAATAATGGATACATTGCTATCTTACCTCAGCACTGATTGTGAGAAAAACTGAAAAGGGGAACTTAATTTAAAACAAAATGTTGTCTTCGGTTTTTTTTCTTTCAGGTCTCCTTTCCTCTTTTAAAAATCATGGAGGATTTCAAAAGAGCTTTTGTTTGAGTGGGTTATATTTAACATTCTTTCTAATATTCAAAATTAAAATGGAGGCATTCACTGCTGCTGCTTGTCATGATTGTTTGGTGGATTTTTAATGTTATATTATTTTTCAACATAGGCTGGCAAATAATTTGGATTTCACAGACCCCGTGAGGGTCTTAGGGGAACAGCAGGGATATTGGGACTATACTTTGAGAAACATAGGTTTAAAAGAAAAAGTATTAAGACTGAGGCCATGATCAAAATAACTATTTATGGATATGGAAAATATTTTGCATTTTCAAATTTATTTTGCTACCTCTAGGATTCCACTAATTATTATTTCAGCATCATTTGGTTAGTGTCAATGGTGGAATTTAATGTTTTTTTACTACCAGTTCTGTGGCCGTGGCTTGGAGGGCGTGGCAGGGGAATGATACTGTAAAATCTCCAGTCAGAGGTGGGATTTGCCGGTTCTCCAAACTACGCAAAATTTCTGCTATAAAGAAAAACATTATATAATAAAACTTCATATACGATGAATTATTAAAATATATTACAGCAGAAATTAGTGTCAAAGCACTGTATAATTCAGTACATAGAAATTGAATTAATGATTAATTCCAAAAATAGGCTACCTGTAAAAGATGAGTCCATGGGTTCAAAAAATAGTGACTTTTCTCATAATGTCCTTTTCCACATTGTGCTCCAAAAATATTGTATGATCAAGGAGAAGCTATTATTCAAAAAATGTGCTTTGGAGACAGAAGAAACCAAAGAAATTTTCAAGAAACAAGGACTGTGCCCTATTTATCAGACATAGTATTTAGAAAAAGGGTTATGACCTCTGATTTAAATACTGAATATTTGTTCATTAACTTTTGAATTTGAAGATAATATTGGTCAGCTAATCTAAACAACTATTCTAAGAGTTCAGTGTTAATATTTATGAAAAGGAAGGTTCAACTTAAACACAAGAATACTCTGCTTTCAAATGAGATTCTTATAAAGCAGCATACAGTATACAGCAGGAAAACTATTTCTTCCTAGATTTTCTAGGTTAAAAAGCATGTACATATTGTGAAGGCAAGGGTTCCTGCATCTGTTCACTTTTTGGGTAATACAGTAGTCATTGCTGTTAGGATGAGGAAAAATATTAACAATATTTTCTCACTCTTATTCAGGGTACTTACTGTTTTAAATAAAAACTAGACAACAGATCAGACTTAAGATTTTTAATGGACTTTTAAATTTTTGACAGGATTCTTTTTCACATTTTACTGAAGTTCACAAAGAATAACCTTAAAAAAGGTTTCTAAGCAATCTTGTTCCTCCAAATAAACATCCCTTCCACAACTAGTCTTTCCTAATGAATTTCTAAAATGTTCACTTCATACTGCATAAAGAAGACTCTCTGTAAGAGTACAACTTTGCTGTATTGTGAATGCTTGTTAAAAGTACAGTAAACCTCATTGAGCAGAATGATCAATGTTATAACTTTGAGACAGCTAATTTAAAATTTTTATTTTATCTTCAAAATAAGGTATTAAAATAAGATTGATGAGAAAATTGAACTATATTACTGGGAATAATCAACAGCAATGGAGATGAGTCATGTGTATTGAAGTACATTTCATGCCAAAAGAGATGGGATTTATTTATTTTTTTGCTAAACTTTCTAAATACCCTTGCAATGAGAAATTTGTCAGTTTAGACAAAGTAAATACATGAAAAGAAGCATAACACTCCAGGCTTGTTTCTTCCATTAGGGAAAACAAGATTCTTCAGCCAAAACCAAGTAAGGGTATTTAAAGATTTAAAAACAGACACAAAACAAAACATTTACTCTTGGGAACAGAAATATTGCAATTCTTATAAATCAAAGAGGAAGGTCTAGCAAAGGTCAACATTCAGCTAATTTATTAGCAAGGTCTATGTTTGGAAGCAAATACATGAAAGGGGTCCAAGAGTAAGTATTTTATGAGAAAACAGACTCAAAGGCTTATCCACTGGACTGGAGGTTTTATTCCAAATGAAAAGCAGTTGGGACAGAAATACATGAATTATTAGTTGCAAAAGTTCACATACACACACGTACACACACGTACACACACAAGATTTCTACTAAATATCCGAAAGCATGTAAACAATAAGAATTAGATGAGGCAGTGTGGAATGGAGACAGTGCACCATTTCAGACCTGATGAGGTAATCTTCACATTAGTGCCTTTAGTTAGATGACTAAAAGGCACCACAGGAGATAATCAATAATTCATATGGGCATAACACTTTATTAGTCCTGATCAAAAGCCCATTTCTGCATAGGGGATGAGGGAATAAAGAATATGTTCCTTCACAGATTCTTCCCCAGTTCTCAAATTTGACTAAGCCTTAGAATAAAGACAATGTATGGGGATCTCATTAAAGAAGATTAATTTGTTCAGTGAACAACTTGGAGTCCTACAGTGACATACATGATAATCAGCTACATCCAGACAATGATTTTACTATACATCATTTTGAATCTTTCAGTAACCATTCTATATTTTCCATATTTTTTCATCTATTTCCATAAAATTCATTTTGATAAAAACATAAGGTTACCTTTCCATGTCAATAAATGTACACTGGTAAATAAAGAAATAACTATTTTCTTCCTGAAGAGGACTGGCAATGCATCCCATACAAGTTCCTTTTAACTACTTAGTAAATGATTTTTTTTTTAAAAAGCATTTTTTCTATCAATTCATAATTGTATTCCAAAATATTAGAACAAAAGTATCTTTTGTGTTAGTAGGTGTTAATGGCAACTGCCTATATCAAACAGATAGTTGCTTCTGTTTCAGTATCTTGGTACAATCTACCTGTTCTTCATGACATATTATTTTTAATCATATTCTCATGCCTAAATAATAATTTGATAGAGCTTTATATACTTGAATCTTTTGGTATTAATTAATTTAATTAATTGGTAATAATTACAAAGCAAGGCTTTCTTGTCTCAACAACTACAGTATACATTGAAAGTATTTGTGATGCTTTCCAAAACACGACACTAAATTTAATGAATCTATATTTTGTTAAATATTATAAAAATGACTACAATCTCTCTGAATTTGAGTCAACTAGTCACTTTGATTAGCAATGTTTTCCAGGATCACAACAGGTGGTCAGAAAAGATCTGGAAAAAAATCAGCTGCTAATTGTTTATAACCAAGAATTGGATTCTTACCAGGGTAAAGTGCAATAAGTAGTGCTGATCTCAGATTGGTTTTAAAAGGCTTAAAAAGAAATAAAAATAAGCAATTTCTGTCTGTAGCACATTGCAAATTATATATTCAATAATGAGAAACCACACATTAACTACAAGTTATGAACTAACTTCCATGATCCTCTGTTTTTAGCATGGCGTTAAAGGTTCCAATAGCTTATAATTTGGAAATACTGATTTCCATTAATGAAAAATAAGTGATACATAAAATGTAACACTTAATTTTTATCCATGGAAATTAGTATTTTCATAATAACCTGTAAGGTTGATTGCAACCTGCTTGCTAGCCTACTCTATGATGGAAGAAATTGTAGCGTGACAAGGTGGAATTCCTATGATCTCTCTGCTATCTTGTTGACCAGATGATCTGTTTGACTGTTGTAATCAGTTTTGAGTTTTGGCTGTTACATTTGGGTTGGTGAGACAGCGTAGGGCAGGCCTGTCAAACTGGCAGCCCACAGGCCAGATGCATCATGCGCAGGCCATGCCCACTCCAACTCTGCAAGTGCAAAAAAGCCTCATGTCACATTGTCACATGATGTGATCAAGTTTGACATTTGTGGTGTAAAGATTCCGTTTGCATGTGACAGAATCACATTATTGTAAATAATCTTTACAAACTAGCAAAATTACTAGATTACTTCATTTTCTGGAGGTTTTTAATGTCCATACTCAATTTGTCCAATGAGTAGGCCAGTATTTCATGATGGCCATGTCTGAACTATACTTCGTTTCCATGTATGCAGCAGAATACATTGATGTACCTTGTTCTATTAAAGTTAGTAATCTGAAGACGGACAGGAGGGATTGTTTCCTTGTTGTCAAACATCTATGTCACTCACTCTGGTGGTGGGTGATTCTCAGCAGAGAAATGTGACTAAATTAAACATGCCATTGCCAATGAAGACATAGTACTAGACATGTAAGATATAAATTTAATAAAGAGATACAAAAAAGGAGCTGTTGAATTTGGACTAAGTTATTTAAATTAAGGACCAGATATATACTGCCAATGACTGTCAATTTTGCAATGGCTACCATAGCTTTGTAACCATGAAGTTTTCATTCTTAATCATGTTCTTGTCCCAGTTTCAGCCTGCTTCAGACTTGAATGACTCTGACAATCGTTATTTAAAATCAGTGTCCTATACATTCCTACACAGAGGTAAACAATTGCTTAAAAAATCTAAGTTGGACAATCCAGGTGCATTCTTCCTAGTTTACTCTCAAATGAGATATACATTAGATTTCCTCATTGTTTACCCACATTATTTGGTAATATGCAATAGAGAATGCTTTCTAAGTTTAACTTGCAAATTTTAAGATTTGCCTAAAGTGAATTAAAGAATTAACTTTAAATTTATGCACTGTTTTTCTTAAATACAACAATAAAGCACTGTTTTAAATGCTGTAAATGTGGTCTTTAATTAGCTGTAACAAGATCAGCATTTACGCTAATGAAAATGGTATCTAACATGACTATCAACACTTGGAGATGTGCTAATAAATGCCCACAGAATAGATGTATTTCAATTTCTTGAGAACAAAGAATATTTCACCATAACGTTGTCACTGCAAAAAAGGTGTTAATTCAATGCAGATAGACATGCAGATACCTATTCCCAGTGTGAAAAGAATCATTTTAAAAACTTGAATATCCTACTTTTTGCTCCTGCAAAAGGAGCTATGCCTTTAGTTAGATGAACTTAGTTTGAGAAATGCTCACTCACTTTATACCACATATATATACATTTTCATACAAAGCTGTTTTTGAATGTTACGTTTTAGGCAGCTGGAAATAAAAGTTGCCTTTATTATAATACTCATATTCTAAAAAAATCTTCATTAAAAAAAGAATTGAAGGTATGCTGAAAAGGAAAAATGACAAAAGAATTATTTACTTTTTGTATATTTAACATACTTTTATTTTTTAAAAGTGAGTCTAATTTAAGGTGCTTTAAACATAAAGGTGCTTTAAACATTAAGGTGCTTTAAACATTTGATTATTGGTCCTTAAATTTCAGATGGGAAAATAGACACAAAACATTGCTAATCACAATTAATTTGGGTGGGTGCCAAGTCTGGTCAGTGAGTTCAGGGAGTATTGGGTTCATGTAATATTTCACAGCAAAACTTTTCATCTTTAACAAGATATACTTGTAATGGAAGCGTTTTGCTTTGCTTTTGTAAGTCAGAGTTGATTATCACTTATTCCAGATCACGATTGCAAGACTTTCTTATATTGTGGAAAGTAATGTTTGCAAAGATGCAGATGACATGGTGTATCGTGAATCAAATTGGACCATTAGACAGATGTTCTCTTTTTGAAATTCAAGATTTAGCTTTATTTAAAGTCTTAAAAAGCATGTCAGAATTCTATTTATAGTTATTAATGCAATTTCACCCTTATAAAATGTATCGCAGAACAGATAACTTTAAGGCAATACTGCACTCTTGAATGGATATCTTTGTTTGTAGTTTTATTTTTAAGAAATGTGTGATATACTGTTCAAAAATTACAAACATATGATATGAATGTCAACACTTCTAAATGAAGTTTCTGTGAAGGGATCATCAATGAAATTGCCAAGTTCTAGCTCTCTTGGCCTGTATGAGAATAATGTATTTCAGAGAAATCACTTGAATTAAATAAATTGAATGAAAATAAATTTTCATTGATTTATTTTCATTTGAATGAAAATAAATATAAAACAAGTCACTAAAGCTTTTAGTCTTTGAAACAAAATGTTTAGATTTTCTTACATTTTTCTTAGATGCCTTGAGCATTTGCTACTGTTGAATCAACCCCTTTGGCAAAAAGCAGAACTGTCCATTGTTTGCAAATGCATCTTTTAAACAAGTCCTTTCCCATATTCACTGTAGCTTGGTTATCAAATATGTAAATTAGAACTGATATGTCTAATGAAAATCAGCTACTATCAGATAATGAAGGGAAATTCATACTTTTATGCTTTTTTGTTAAGATTATTTTCAGCATATCATAAATTAACAGGTGAGCAGTTGTATCTACAACTCTTTCAATATTATGAAATGTAAAGATAAGAGACACATTCAAAACTCTTTGTATCCAGATATTTCAACAGCTTCTGGATTTCTTCTCACTTAAATGCCAAGCAGGATTTTAATTTTTTTTTATCAACGCACTTAAAGGATTAGGCTTACAAGAAAAAAAATGTATATAAAATATGATGCTGTTCAAATCAAGTTTCAGACTGCAGTCTTTGCAACTAACAATACTGCTACCATAGACTTATTTCAGGAGTAAAGTCAAATGGACAAACTATTTTATTTTCAAGAAAATAAAGTAACACCTTTTCCTTGAAAATATTTACTTTGCAGCTTGTATCAACAATTGAGGAAATTTATACTTTAGAGGTCTATTTTGAAAACTTATATTCAAGAGTTTTCCCTTAACTTTTCTTCAAAGTTTTCCACAAAAAAGTGAAATCTCAGAAATATTTTCAAGGTTAGTACTGCCATCTTGTGATAATTCATGTGCAACACTACCACTCTCCCACAAATCTCTCGCTGAGCAATACATCTTTTTTGTATTCTGAAGTTGTATGTCTGGACTTTGTGAAGGTAACAAAAAACTAAATGTATTTATTATAATAGGAAGTAAATATTACATAATAGGAAGTAAATATTATAGTTAAAAACTCTTTATTGCCCTTATATCTGACTATATCTATTATGCTGAGTCTCTCCAAACTGTAGAATTTCACTGATTCACCCTTTTCAAATATTGGAAAGATTAAAAATATGACAAATAATAAACATTAATTGAAACTTTCAATATCATACTGAAGAGATAAGAACACATAACTAATTTTAAGTGTGTTTATAACCAAGGGAATCCAATATTTATTAATCAGATAACACATTGGTACGGCAGCTAACAAGTTAAATTTGAGAAACAAAGACTTAGATGATTTATCACATCTGCTTATTTATTTCAAGTCAGTATCAGTCCTACATACATTTCAGTAGACTTTAACTTTTTGCTTGTCTTGTAGTTTGAAAGAGTGCTTTGTGGAAGAAAATGAAGTATTACATTTCTAATTCCTTGTCCTTTCCAAATAGAGGTGAGAATGGCACCTACCTAAAACTCTGGAGACTCATTGATATTACTAATGAAGGCATTGCCATTTCTCTGTAACAAAATCTGAGTTGAAGAAATTTCTACTTTTCTTATGCTAGATTTTAGAAATGTCCACTGAACACCCTAAAATAAGAATCCCAAATAAACCAAGAGTTATTACAAAAAGTAGTGAAAAAAAAACAAAGCAGAAAATTACGGAAAAATAAGCGTTCGAAGTGCTAACTACACTGAAAAGCAAACCTAAACTAATTTGTAAATATTACTTAAAACTATTAATTGGGGGACTTCTGGTAAGTCCTGTGATAATTTAACGATTAGGCAAACACACCACTTGGCAAAGACGCAGATCCTTTTCTCAATCTCTCAAATGACGAATTAAGAAGAGAAAGTTAACCTCAGACAAAGCAAAACACGGACAAACAACAATAGTTAACACGGCTGAGCTCAAACACCCACTCTGACCGCTGGCGCATTAATTCCTATCAAAGGCGCGGAAACCTAACCTTGCTTGACTCGTCAAAAAAAGAGCGCATACGTCACAGTAGCGTGAATCGCCTTGTACTCCCGCGAGAAGTGAGGCAGGCGGAGCTCCATTTCAAACAGGTGGCGGGGCGCCTCTCGTTTCCTCTTTGGGCCTGTAGGGTGAAGACGGGCTTGGTTTTCCGCTTCAGTTTCAGCTCCGTTCTGTCTCACTGTTTCGGACGCCGATGGCGAAACAGCAAAGCCGGGAGCAGGGCATTACCTTGCGGGGCAGCGCCGAGACTGTGGCGGAGTTTTTCTGTGAGTAACCGGGCGAGTAGGGTGATTTAAGAACGTGAGCCAGCTCGGTCGGAAGACCGGCACCCCCATCCTTCCAGCTTCCTTTTTTTTTTTTTTTTTTTTGTGAGGCTTATTTGCAGGGGTGGGTGGACTCGGGGGAAATGACTCCCGAGTTGCGGTTTGGGGAAATGAAGGGGCGGGGGGGGGGGGCTGATTGTGACAGTGCTGCACTCGATCCGTTCTTTTTCTTTCTCTTTTCCTTCGTTCTCCTTCCTTCGCCGCGAGTTATCCAAAGTGCGTCGGGCTTGGCTCTATAGAATAAGCACAAAATGCTCGGAATTTAAATTTGCGGTACAATGCAAAAAAAAAAAAAAAGAAAAGAAAAGAAAAGAAAGAAAGAAAACGTGCCCCTAGAGGACCGAACTAAGTGAATTGCTTAATCATATATAAGTTTATTCTCAAGCATGGGAGACGATTGTAAAGACAATAACTTCAGTCTCGGTAGGGAAGAAATGCTTGGAACTTAAAATGAATGTGAAGAGCAGATCTCATGGAGGTTTGGGAGAGTCAGTTCTGGGTCTGCATCTTGCCTGCATTTGAGTTCTGAGGCACAGAATACCGAATACAGTAATCGGTTGTTGGATAAGATGAGAAAGTAAGTCGTGGGATTTGGTGTGATATACAGAATCTGAAATTTTATATTCTGGTAGTGTACCTTGATACAGGTAATCCTCGACTTGTGACCACAATTGAGCCCAAAATTTCTGTTGCTGAGACAGTGAAGTAAGTTTTGCTCCATTTTATGACTATTCTTGCCCCATTTGTTCAATGAATCACTGCAGTTGTCAATTTAGTAACACGATTCTCAAGTGAATCTGGCTTCCCCACCGACTTTGCTTGTCCGAAAAGGTGATCACATGACCCCGGATGCTGGAACCATCAGAAATATGACTCAGTTGCCAAGCATTGGAATTGTGATCATGGGATGCTACAACGGTTGTTCGTCTGAAAACCGGTCATAAAGTCACTTTTTTCAGTGCTGTTGTAACTTTGAATGGTCACTAAATGAACTGTTGTAAGTCAAAAGCTACTTATATATGCACCTGGTGCAGTGGTTAAAAGACACAGGTTTAGAAAGCAGGAAACTATGAGTTGTAGTCCCACCTTAGACATGAAGCCACCTGGAACTCCAGAAACATCATCTTTGAGGGATGTTATTTCAGAAAGTAGAGGCTGCAACAAAAGGCACACTTCCTAAATCTTACAAGATGGCAACATTTAATGTTAGGGACCTAGAGAACACCAACTCTGATGCACCATACTGGGCAGGCAGAAACAATTTTTGAGATGTCTCAGATATCCAGCCCCTATGCCATACATAATAAACAGTTTATAGCCTAAAGTTGCCAGTTTGGGGAAGGCTTAGATAACAAATATTAAAACAACACAAAGGCCATGAGTAGTAAACATAAGGTCTCAAATGCCAAGATAAATAGCTTTTTCAGCATGTACCAATTGTACTATATCATTGACTTTGCTAATGTTAATTGACATAATTATTACAACATATGACAAAGAGCAGCAGTGGTTAGAATACAGTATTGCAGGCTAATCTGTCCACTGCCAGCAGTTTGATCTTGAACGGCTCAAGGTTGACTCTGCCTTCCATCCTTCCAAAGTAGGTAAAATGAGAATCCAGATTGATATGGGGGCAATATGCTGACTCTGTAAACTGCTTAGAGAGGGCTGTAAAGCACTGAATCAGTAACTAAGTGCTATTGCGATACTGCTTTTTAGGTAATCAGATACAGTACTGTATATTTTCTTCTTTCAGCCTATGGTATCAACAGTATCTTATATCAACGTGGGATATACCCTCCTGAAACATTTACACGTGTTCAAAAATATGGGCTTACCATGCTTGTTACTGCAGACTCTGAACTTAAAAATTACCTGAACAATGTTGTAGGACAACTGAAAGGTATATTTTTTTAATCAATGATCAAAAATTTTAGATGCTTTGCAATGTTTATACAAAGTTGTAATCTAATAGGCATTATACAAAAGGAATGAGGAAGCACAAGTAATTAAGTACATTTAGATACTGATTTTTTTTAAATGGTCATTTATCTTGATTATCTACTGCATTTTCCATAGGTCATTGTGGTGTTAAATGGTAGTGTATCTATTCAATATTAGATCTGCTTTTGCTTTGCAGTACCTTTGTATTTACTATTCATTGGCTCAAATTTTACTTCATTAAATTATGTGTCATCAAGCTACTGTCATCAAACTACTGTCAACTCTTAGTAAGGACACATATTTTTCATAACAATCTGCTTTAACCTGTTCAGCTGTTCCAACTGTGCTTATTGCCACTGTAACTGCATCCATTCTCTCCTATACACACAGCATATATACTGTATATACATTTACTGTGTGTGTGTGTGTGTGTGCTGTTCAGCTTCCTTGGGGGATGTCGTAGTTGTGCTTTTAAAGTTGCAGCAACTTTAGCCAATCAGAATAGACCAGCCTCGAATTTAAAACCAGGAGCTGTAAGACCCACATCCATACAGAAGCCTGATGATGGCAGATGAGATTCTGCTGAAACGTTGCTACAACTTTAACAGCACTACAATGGCGTGGGATAATACCCGAAGGAAGCTGAACAGCACACACATGTAAGTACCCGTGAAAGCTTAAAAAAACAAATATATATATATTATATATGTATGTATGTATATATACACACACACACACATACATACATACATACACACACACACACACACACACTCTATGTATCTTTCTCAATATTTTTATCTTTTTGCATTGTATTTTTTTGGGACGCGATAACTCAGCTAAGATGCTGAGCTTGTTGATCAGAAAGTCGATAGTTCAGCGGTTCTAATCCCTAGTGCCATGTAATGGAGTGAGCGCCTGTTACTTGTCCCAACTTCTGCCAACTTAGCAGTTTGAAAGCACGTAAAAATGCAAGTAGAAAAATAGGGGCCTCTTTGATGGGAAGGGAACAGTGCTTCATGCACCTTCGGTGTTTAGTCATGCCAGCCACATGACCACAGAGACATCTTTGGACAGCGCTTACTCTTCGGCTTAGAAACAGAGATGAGCACCGCTCCCTAGAGCCAGAAATGACTAGCACACATGGGCGGGAGAACCTATATTTTTGTTTTTATTATGGGATTATTTCTCAGTTTTTGACTTCAAATATACAAATTAAGGTAAAGCTTTTTTACCCAATAGGGATCAACTACTCATAAACAAGTTTGTAGGGTCTGCAGGCTCCATATAGCAGGCATATCACTGATACCTAAACATTGGTTGCATTGCTATGTTTGGTTGCATTTGCTCTTTATTTTCCATATGCATTGCTCCAGGCATCTCATCAGCCTTTTTATTTGCTAGAGCTCATTTGAGAATCAAGTCGGCTTCCAGGGTCTGAGACCAAGAAAAGGCTGCTCAGGGAGTCTCATTTAGTTGCCTCTGAATTCCAGAGTGTGACCACATAAATAACAGGCTTACCTACCTGATAGCTACCGGTATGTTTTTCAGTTGTCCTCAGGAAATCTTCCAGTTTATCTTAAATGCTTGGGTAGTCTAGCAAAGCAATATTATGTACATATACAGGAGAATGATACAACTACACCAGGGGATAGATAAGAATGTGTATTTTGAATTTTGTAGCATTCAGGAAACTTCTTTTTCTTCTTAGAATGGCTTTTTGAATGCCTGGTTCAGCGGCTAGTGGTAGTGATCTCTAGTAAGGAAACCACCGAAGTTCTTGAAAGATGGCAATTTGACATTGAATGTGACAAAACTGCCAAAAATGAAAAGTAAGTATATATTTTCCATATAAACAATGGAAAATGTAGGGTTTTTTCCCCACCATTATTTCTTATTCAAAAGTTCTTTGTTATCCCTGAAATATATAGCCTGCCCAGGCCACATCACAGACTTTGCTTTATAGTATCTCTAGCATTACTCAGGTCTTACAAAGATTCCCACTCAACATGTTAGTGAAAACCCAAAACATATTTGTTCATAAATTGGTGTGTGTCTCTGTTTTACTGCCAGAGTAAGAATTTTTAAAGCTATTTCACAAATATTAACATCTATTATCAGTTGTACCACCTGTTCTTTGTCTCCAAAATAGCACGGAAAGTGTTCAAAAGAAGAGAACAGGTTGAATTCATGTTATAGCCAAAATTTGCAGTTACTAGGCTTAATATTAGGTTATTAGATTTAGTTTTAAGGCTTATAATTGCTATGAATGGATAATTTAGAAAAAGTATAGAAAGACCGGATTGTAATGCTTGTATTAACTTCTCATCTTGGACATGTTAATTATTTAGGAAGTTAGTATATTATGCCTGGCCAGCCAGTAATATTAGTGGTAAATAGTATTTGATTTATATTTTACCTTCTTTTACATTGAGAACTTTTCATTGCTATTTTAGTGCACCAAGGCAGAAATCTCAGAAAGCTATACAGGATGAAATCAAATCTATTATCAGACAAATAACAGCAACAGTGACATTCCTTCCTTTGTTAGAAACTACCTGTAAGTAATATTGCTTAATCATGGAATATAAGTTTGGTTTTGGTATACTTCACTAATTCCAATTCTCACAAACATTCTGTATGGGATAAGTCCTGTGACCAAATGCCTCAAAATCATCTGAGCTAATATGAAGCTCACTAAAGTTGCAATATTTGTCATGTTTAGATATAGAGATAGCTGCCTATCTCACAAACAAGTAATTCTGGGTGGCATACATGGGTAAGGGACAATGGAAGAGTTCAGGAGTTACAATTTGGTGGTTTCCCATGATTTATGTAACTGGGGTCACATGTCATAAATTGGGATTTTTAATTATGGTTTACTAAACAAGTCATCATTGACTGGTTCTTTTGTTATTGTAAGCTTATACGCTGCACTCAAGGAATGGATAGTTTTGTTTAAATGTTTATTCCAGATTCATGTAAATGTAGCAAAATAATTATTCATCTGTGATTCTTCTAGGCACATTTGACTTACTCATATTCACAGACAAAGAACTATCTGTTCCAGAAAAGTGGGAGGAGTCAGGACCACAGTTCATTACTAATTCTGAAGAAGTTCGCCTTCGTTCTTTCACTACTACAATACACAAAGTTAGCAGTATGGTGGCCTACAAAAAGGACACCTTGCTGTGATTTAAATAACATTGTATAAGGTATATGTGCCCTTTTTTAAGATTTCTTAGCCAAATGTAATTAAGATTCTTCCAAATACCTTATCTGGTTATCTGAGCTGAAGTATCATCTTGTAAATCTACATTAAGACTAGAATCCTTTCAATATTACAATTCTGTCAATGGTTTGCTTGTAATAGAATGTATAGTATGTCATTTTTACTAAAAATAAATTTACATGGTTTTTATTTGGTCTTATTTAGTGAACTATTTGTTTGAAGTCAAAAAGCCGTATTACACATAAAACTAGTGATTTGAAAAAGAAAGTACACCCTCTTTTAGTTCTATGGTTTTAGATATGAGGACATATAAAAATCATCTGGTCCTTAGCAGTTAAAAGTAAATATAACCTCAGATGAACAGCACATGACATATTACACAATGCCATCATTTATTTTACAAAAAGAAAGCAAAACTGGAGAAACCATCTGAAAAACTAAGTACACCTTTATTACTTCCTTAGATATGAAGAGGCAAAGAAGCCAGGTGCTGCTAATCAATGTCTTTGATCAAGTGTGACTACCTTTATAAAAACTGAAGTTTTAAGAGTTTGCTGGTCCTCTACCATTGAGATAAATGTTAACACAATGCCAAAAACACCTCAGCAATCAAGAGAAGCAGTTGTCGCTGCCCATCAATCTGAGAAGGGTTACAAGGCATTTCCAAACAATCCAAAGTCCACCATTCTACAGTGAGGAAGATCATTCACAAGTGGAAAATATTCAAGCCAGTTGGCAATCTTCCCAGGAGTAGATGATCCAGCAAATTCACCTCAAGGTCAGACGAAACAATACTCAAAAGAAATTGCAAAAAAAACCAAGTTACATCTCAGACTCTAGAGGCCTCAGTATTTTAAAGTTTGTGACAGTACAATTAGAAAAAGGGTGACCAAGTATATGTTGTTTGGAAGAGTTCCCCAGGACAAAGCCTCTTCTCTAAAAAGAGCATGGCAATATGGCTTAGGTTTGCAAAGTTGTATCCACAAATCACAAAATTTATTTTGTGGAGAAAACATGTTTGATTATAATGCCCAGTGACATGTTTGGCAAAAATGAAACACATCTCATACCAACAGTCAAGCATAGTGACCGTTGGAGGGGTGGTGATTTGGGCTTGTTTTGCAGCCACAGGACCTGGATGCCTTGCAGTTACTGAGTCAACTGAATTCCTCTGTATTCTAGTATTCTAGCCCAATGTATTCTAGTTCAATGTAAGGACATCTGACAGCTAAAGCTTATTCAGCATTGGGTCATACAACAGCATAATGATCCCAAGCACACCTCAAATCTACAACAGAATGGCTGAAAAATGTTGCAATGGCCCCGTCCAAGCCCATCCCTCAACCCAATTAAAATGCCATAGTGAGACTTCTGTGCATAAACAAATGTCCACAAACCTCAGTGAATTGAAGCAATGTTGTGAAAAAGAATGGGCCAAATTCCTCCACAATGATGTGAGAGACTGATAAAATCATACAGAAAACGATGACCACAAGTTATTTCTGCTAACCAGCAAAACTGGCAAACATGTTTAAAGATAAACAGCCAGAAGCTGGAAGTGTCATCATGAACCTGGAGCATATTACCATATGTGGTGGACATTCACAGAAGCTAAAAGATATTGGACAAAAATACACACATGGTTGGAAAAAATGATAAACAGATTTGAAATCCAAACTATTTTTATTAGGGATGGTACTTGAATATTATAGCAAACAAGAAACGTATTTAATTACACATATATTAACAGCAACTAGGATTGTACTTGTACAGAATTGGAAAAATAATAAAATACCAGCATAGGGAAAAGTGAGAAAATATTTGAATGTGTGGAGATGAATAGATTTAACACTGGAATTAAAGGAAAAGAAGAAACAATATTATATGATATAGGATTTATTTTATCAATGGTTAGAAAATAAAAAGTCAAAATTGAGTAGATGAATATGTAAAGAAATTAGTCAAGATGGTTATAAAGATAACATAAGAGGAAATGATTTATGACTTACAAAGAAAATGTGATTATTGCTATTTTGGTTAAAAGAATTATGTTAGCACAAGATATATGTACCCAGTCAACACACTATATGAAAGATGGAATTATTGTAACTATCAAAAAAAAATTGGGGAAAAAAAGTTATTGCTGCTACATATTGAATCATAAGGTGTACTTAGCTCTTTTACACATGGCTTTCCATTTTGGCTTTTTGTAAAATAAATGATGACATGGTATATGTCTTGTGTTGTTTTACTCTGAGCTTGCATTTACCTACTTTTAAGAATTAAGGACCAGATGATTTTTTTATGTCCTGATACATAAAACCATAGAACTCAAAGATGTTGTACTTCTCTTTCAAATGACTTTGATTTTGCATATCGGATACAAACACATCCTGCAAGTTAAAAATGTACCTGTTGAAAATGTTATAAATATTCCAATGTTGACTGCAATACTGCAATAGGGCAAATAAGAGTTTTAGTATAAGTAAACAATTATAAAATGGAGATTCAAGGTGGTAGTCTTTTGTTGCAACTGGAATGGTATAAATCTACTTTATAAATCCAATATGAAGACTGAACTCTGGACTTTCAGGGAAGAATTGGCAATTTGAATATGGCTACACAGAATAAACAATGGACAAGGAGAGAACTTGAGATCATCCACAAGTATTCCATATAGTTGCTCCTTGTGAGGAGACCGCAGTCTTTTACAAATTTAGAGCTCTGGGTGATTAGGGAAAGCCATCTTTTGCTCAAAACAAGGCTGACACCTTTCAAAAGAACATATTTCCTTTTCTAATCACTTAGATGTTATTTAACTGCTTTTCAGTTATAACAAAGCTTTGAATAAACAGTAAAGTGCTGTTAATCCTTAACAAAAAGTTTTAAACATAAGTTTAAAAAGGTTTAAAAAAATCTTTGGGAATAAACAGCAAAAGGTGATTAGAATTTCTATTCTGGAAAATTACAAATGGTTTAAGATCCAGATTGATTTGAAATACAGTTTTGAAAGTTATAAGAATCCTTTCTATGTGAAAAGACTTTTGTTTTAAATTCTCCTAAAAAAGAACATGCATAGAAAGCTTTATAAGAAGTAAACAAAAACTCTAGGCAGAAGTGGATAAGATAAGATGAGGAGAAAAGCTGTCAAAGGAGAAAATGAGAGGAGTAAAGTCTTTTTGGGAAGGGAGGGGAAAGTGGAGCAACATAGCCCAGCCTTGCCTTTTCTGGATTTTGTTTTATTAGAATCTCGTATCACTAAAGCACAGTTTTGGTTTTGTCAAACCACGACTGACTCAATTGTTTTACAGAACTCAAAGACAAATTCCTTGTGTGTCCAATCATACTTGGCCAATAAATAATTATCTTCTAAACACAATGGTTTGTTCTAGGTTCAAAATAAAACTATTTTGTGTTCATCTATAATTCAACTTGTATATAAACTGAGCCAAAGGAATTGAGTGCCTATATTTCATTTATTTTATTAAATTTGTTTGCTGCCCGTCTCGCCACAAGCACAAAAGCTTTAACTTTTAAAAGAAAATTTTACAATTGCTTTTATAATTCTAGATAAATTGTATTTACACACATGTAGGGAAATCTGTGTCCATCAAGTTGCATTGCTTATTGTCCCTCAGTTTCCACATTTAAGTTTTCTCCATTGTCCTTTACATATTAATTTGGAAGTAAAAAATTGTAGATACTTCACATCCGAGATTTTATAAATTCCTTTTCCATGTTCAATATACATAATCATACTTTGCTGTTGTTGATCATATCAATTTACTTGAAGCCTAGTTGCTTGATTACCTTTGTTTTCCTCTTCCAAATATGAAATGATGCTGTTGCATTAGAAGCTTCTGGAAAATGAATGTACATCATGGAGTACAAAATAGATGCCTTCCAGAATTTTCTGAAAAACAATACAGGTCATTTTTAAAAGCATGGAAATGAATTTACTTTTTGACAAGGAATGCTAAGAAAATATGTTAACATTGAACTGAAAGCAAGTTTAAAAGCAATAAGACATTACAAAGTAAATGTAACAATACAATTAACAGAATTAGTTAAGGTGAGTATACAACGGAGTGGAGGTGGGATCTCCTATTTAATCCATTAACCACTTTGAGTGGCACAGCCACATCTGGGACCCTGGGACCTGAGCAAGTCCCTTCAGCCGGCACTGGTGGGGTAGGATCCCATTGGGATCAGACAGCTCCTCAGGTACAGTGATTTATACCATTGGAATTATATAGAAAAAAACACAATTGAATAATCTGACTTGAATCTTATGCGATTCCTGCTTGTGGCTTATTAGGATCTTCATGACATGTGAGGATAACAGAATATAGTCCTCATCTAACGATCACTTGTTCGATGAATTGACATATATAAGAATGTCAAACCAAGTGGTAGTTAGTCAGTCCTTGTACTTATCTCAGCTGCAGTGTTCCCAGTCACATTACAATCTGGATGTTTGGTGCCCAGCACTTAACTATGTTGTTGCAGTGCCCCAGTAATGTGATTGCTATTTGCAACCTTTGCTGCCTTCTTATAAAGAAAGCTTTGCAATGGCAACCAAGTGATGTCCTTGCTTAATAACCCACAGTGATTTGCTTAACAAAGGCAACCAAAAGTTCTGGAATTTTCTTCACTAAGTGGCAAGATGTTGCACTTTTACAACATTGTTGACCAATGGAAATTCCAGTCCCAACTGCCATCATTAACCAGGGACCTGCATGAACAGTTCTATAGTTCTGCTTTATAACTGACCACACTATTGATTAATTTGGCTTTTATTATCTACTCTTGTCTGAACTCAGCAAACAAAACCAATAATCAGCATTACTGAAACTAATTCAAAATACAGAAGGAAGGAAGGTTGGGGAAGGCTAATGGAACACATTGAAAGATGAGCTTTAACTAATTACCTTTCTGAACAAGTGTACTTTTAGGAAGAATCCACTGCCAAGACTGAAAAAAAAAACTTGTTTAATTTGACTCCACAAATACATTAGTAACTTTTTGGCAGAAATGGTTAACCAGTGTAATTTTTGAGAAGATTATTTTTGACATATCGGTCTAGTGCTGTAAGCTGAAAGTTTAGAAACCAACAATAGGCAAGTCAGTGCAGTACCTACCTGGATCTAGTTCAAAAGACGTATGAGCTGATTAATATCATTGCCTCGAAATCCAGGATTACCAATCTCTTTCTGGAATCCCATTTTATTACGGGCTGCATGCCGAGCAACGGACAGACAGAATGGCCACAAAAAATTATTGACTTCATTAAAATACTTTCCAGCCGAGTAAATTTCATGAATAACATCTTCCAGACAAATAATGCCATGATTTCCTATGAACAGAAAAAAAAAGGGCTTTGGAAATGAAATCCCCTTCAATCCTCACCATATTGCAAAGAAACACTATCCCAACATCCCATGCCATTTGTTATCTTACCTAGATGTTCTTCTATTAGAACATTATCTGTCAAAGCAACCTTTTTATTTTGGATCTTTGCATGGCCTCGTTTCAGTATCAACTCTCGAATAGATTTGAGATTGGGATACCTGTGTAAATATAAACCTAGTTATAATTTTGGAAATAACAAAAAAAATCTAGACAATTTACAACATAATCTTAACTGAATTATTTGTCCAAACTGATCCAAAAAGCAAAGTACTAAACTATATATTCTTGCTACCTAGCTTTTGTTTTTAAGACATTACATTTTTATATCTTACAATCTGAACAATTGTGAGAATTTCATTTTAAATTGCCCTTTCAAAAACATGCACATAATCTCCATTCTTATTTCCTTTCTGCCAGCTTAATATGTCAATTGTCCAATGTGACAACACTTATAATCTAAAATTTGGATTGTTCCATCAATTTATTACCATGATTCAAATTTGAAGATGTGCAATATCCAATAATTCATATATAATAAAAATAGTAAACTTATAACCTATTAGTATGTTTTTGAATACCAAAAAAACACTATATTATTAAAACATTAACAAAAACAACTCCGTTCAAACTTTGCACAACATATCCCAGTTTATTGCTTGGCAATAATCACTGAACATTCATATCTTCTTATAATTGTACTTCACTCATTATTTTGCAAAGTTTTTGGCCTCCAGATGACCATATTTTTCCAAAGACAACATAGGTACACAGCATGATTCAAAAACTTAATTTAAAAACAGCAACTATTTCGGAAAATAACGGAAGAAAAATTGGGGACTATGTTGTGATTCATTTTAAGCATCACCATTAATTATATGTCTATAATAAAAATTACATACTAACCCCCATGCCACATAAGGCTCCACTGTTTGCAACATTTTTAATGAAGCTGGTGTCAATTTAATAAATGTGCCGCTGTAAATCTTTCTTAACCTCAGCCTCTGTATTACAAGTCGCACTCGAGAACTGACTCCTTTAATTCTAAATCAATAGAAGTAAACATTGTCATTAGGCAAATCTGCATCTTGGATTTTCCAACAACAAAAAATAACATGGATATCTTGTCAATGATGCACAATACTACTGCAAAGCTAAAATCCTTTTAGTTCAATAGCTAATTCTCAGACATCGGTGTCTTGATACAATATATGCAATTATTTTCAGGTTTCATGTCTTTCCTTAACCTACAATGATCTGAAACTGGCTCAAAAAATTTCCATGTCATCTGGAATTTTAGAAATTATAGTTAAAGACACATAGAAAGCATCAGCTTGAGTATAACATGGCCTGATTTAAAGATCTGATACATTAAAAGACAAAAAGCAGAAAGTTATATTTAAATACTTGTATAAATCTTATAATTGAGTATTCAATGTCAAGTACCCAGTTAATAATCTTTAATGCTATTACTAGGTAACACTAAAGATTATTATCAGTATCACTGTGATGTGTATTGCTACACTAGGATTTAGATGCTCAATCTGGAGATAGTGGGGTGAGATGCTTGTCTTTGTATTACTCATTTGTCACTTTTTCTACTATCCAGAATGGTCTCCACTATTCCAAGCTCAGGGATAAAAAGCAGTCATTTATGTAAGCAAGTGGATCTTGCACTCCACAAGATCAAATCAAATCATTTATTACATCCATAGTTAGATATAATAGAATTGTTACATAAAGAAGTCATCTGCAATTTTAATATTGTAAATAAAATTCCTTGCCAGTCCTTAACAATTCCAACTCTCAGAGAGAGAGAGAAAGAGAGAGAGAGAGAGAGAGAGAGAGAGAGAGAGAGAGAGAGAGAGAGAGAGAGAGAGGGAGGGAGGGAGGGAGAGAGGGAGAGGGAGAAACGGCATTTTTCCCACAAATATGTCAATTCAGGAAGCAGCCACTGTATAAGATAACTATTTTACAATCCCTTATTGGTGAGAACATACTACACTTACTTCATCAGGTTATTTTTATTCATTTAGAAGCAGTACCATGTTTCTCACAAAATAAGGTCGGGCCTTATTTTTTTTTGAGCCCCCCAAAAACGGCTAGGACGTCTTTTCAGGGGTAAATTAATTTCTCCTCCCTGAGCGCCGTCTCCAACAACAGCGTCTGAGTCGCTCCTGCTTTTCCCCGTCCCTGTAAGAACAGGAAAAAAAAACATTTTGAGGTACCTGGGAGCACTGTGCGCTGCGTTTTAGTTTAATCTCGAGCGGCTGGATGGGCGTGAGAAGAGCCAAGTGAGCGTCTCTGCTGCTACTACCCTTAGTGCTCCAGACATGGGCTCTGCAAGTTTGCAAAAGTCGCGGTGTACAGCCTGTTCCTGCATTCCAAGCGCCCAGGCCAAGCTGCAGCTGTCCCTCTCTCGCCAGCGCCTTCTCCAATAACAGCGGCAGCAGCGGTGGGAACCATGGAAGTTACAGACGCTGCTCCCCCACCCGAGAAGTGGCTGAAACGCTTCCACGGTTCCTGCCGCTGCTGCCGCTGTTATTGGAGATGGCGCTGACAAGAGAGGGATAGCTGCAGCTCAGCCTGGGCGCTTGGAATGCAGGAATGGGCTGCGCACTGGGACTTTTGCAAACTTGCAGAGCCCGAGGCTGGAGCATCAAGGGTAGCAAGAGCAGAGACGTTTGCTTGGCTCTTCTCATGCCCACCCAGCCGCTCGGGATTAAAACCAAAACACAGCGTGTAGCGCTCCCAGGTACCTCAAAATGTTTTTTTTTCCCCTGTTGTTACGGGGACAGGGGAAAAGCGGAAATGACTCAGATGCTGTTGTTGGAGACAGTGCTGGCGAGAGAGGGGCCAGCACTGGTGGGAACCGTGGAAGCTATGGAAGCCTGAGAAATGGCTGAAACACTGCTGTACATCCACATCGACACCGCCCAACTGCTGACCTGGGTAAGAGAGGCGTAAGGGAGCCCTCCGTGCTCTACCATGGTGAGGTATAGCTGCCTGCGGGGCACTCCTAATGACAAGTCCCCCCCGCCTTCCCCCCAATTTCGCATGTTTTAAACAAGGCTTAAATTTGGGGGGAGGGACTTAATTTCATTTTATACCGAGAAAACATGCTGGGTCTTCCTAGTGGGGAGGAACATATTGTTGGAGAAATACAGTAGAAGAAAACTGCTGTTAAAATAATTTAACACAAGAAGGAAGTGTTCCTTACACTGCTATTCGTACAGCAAATGCCAGTATGTGTCCATCAGGTATTATCATCTGCCCAGGCTTATGTTCCATGCGCCGCAGACGGACATCATCTCTATGTTTCCTCTGTGAGTCTCTCAAAAAAACTTCAAGGCGTTTGAATCTGATCTGTTTTCCACTCTGATGCTGTTAAAAAACAAAAACAAGTTGTTTTTTTAAAAAAAAAATTTTTAGAAAGCCACAAACCTTAGATCACTGCATTGCTATTTATATGCTGCAATTTTAATGACAATAAGGGTTTTTAAAAGTTTCCAATGATAGTGATCTAATAGTTAGATAAGAGATAAAGGAGGAACAACAAAGGGGCAGTGAAAAATAAAAAAAAATGTCTGGTTTTTGATGAAACAAAAGTTTTAGTTATAGCAAAAATTGACATATTTAAAAAGTGTTTGTTTATGAAATCCACAACATTCAATCACAGTATTTATGTATTGATTTTTATTTTGACCTGTCTACTCAAGGTGTGGCATACATACCTAAAACTCCTTTCTCTGTTATCACTATCACACTGTGAAGTGAATTGGGCTAAAAGAATAACTGGCAAGCTTTCATTCCTAAGTGAGAACTAGAGTTTCCTAGTTCTAGTGTATGACCCTAATTACTATAACGAATTGGATCTCATAAGCTACCATGATTCATACAAATACATGAAGAATATTATAACTAGGTTTTTATAAATAAGGAACATGAAAAGTGGAAGGGTTTAAGTTTTGTGAAATGTAAGCATCAACCTGCAAGAGACAATGATGAGACACCTATTCTTGGGGAGAAGGAGCCATAAAATGTGAAGACAAACCCCAGAATGTATCAGATGTGACATCAATTCTTGTAAACCAACTGAGAAAGAGAGCATGATACAACTTATGTCTTTATTCATCTTTCAATTCTTTTAAATTTGATTTTTTTTTAAAAAAAAGGAATTTTTTTCTGGTATTTGCTTTTCCTAAATCTGTCCCAAACAATCCTGTTTGAGAATATTTCTGCCCAAAGCAATCCAGGCTCTTCAGCTTACCCAGCTTATAACATGGCTTGCCCTACATCAGGTGACCCCCCTACCTTTCTCTTGTCAAGGAGGGCTTGCTTTGCCTGGGTGGCCTTGATTGCCTGATAGACCTTTCTTTTCTTTAGGATGTTTTCTGGTACCAAAGGAATCTTCTTTGGAGGCCTAAAGAAAAAGCAAGCATTATTTAGTGTAATTCAATGCATTTGTATTTAAAGAAGTAAGCTATTTTATACATCCACCGACAATAATTAACAGACCTTCATACTTAGCAATAGCCCCTGGTAGTCCCACTAATACCCATTGGTTGTATATGTCGTATGAGAGACTTTACATATAATTTCTCCTTTGGGATGGAAAGTACCTTACCTATCGAAATTATGGCTATTAAATGCATCTGGACCTGCATACTTCTTTGGCCCGATTTTCCACAGGGGTTTTATCTATTGCTTTTCTGTCTGAAAAAGCCAGCATTTTAAGTCAAACAACTTTACTCTGCTTCTCTTTTCGGCCCAACACGAATTAAGCCACCCGTTCAAAATCTTGGTCCATTTAATGGTCCCGTCCCATCCAGGCACAGCTGCTAAGAAATCAAGGTTTTCCCGCAACGATCTTTCTCTACCGATTCGCCGAAAACTCATCCACCCTTTGCATTAACCTCTATTTACGAATGTACAGTCCCACAAACTTTCTCAAGCTGCCCCCTATTGGGAGATGGAAATGGATTTTCCTACGTATCAAAACTCACTCGAGCTCCGCCATGTCTTCTGCCCCGGTATCCTCGCTAACGGCACAGCGCATGCGCAAACTGACTGCCGCAAAATTGAAAGAAATGATTCGCATTGGAGTCGTAAAGCGCCTCCATTATGAAACCTCGGCTTCGAAAGAAAACGCTAAATTGGTTCTTTTTTGGTTTAAAACGTAATCCAATTTATAGTAGTTGTCCTTAAAAAATAGCTGCTATCACCGCGGAAAGGGGCTTTTCTGGATAACTTTGAAAACTCGGAGGTAGACGCAGAAAGAAAGTGGCGTTTTCCCATTGAAACCCGCTGAAAAAGAATAAATCTACCAGATCTGGGTTATACAAATTTAGATAATTCTCCCTAAACCATCCGGAAGATCTAGAGCAGGGGACTTCAAACTTGACAGCTCTAAGACTTGTGGACTTCAACTCCCAGAATTCCGCCCCCAGTTATGTTAGCTTCAGGAATTCTGGGAGTTGAAGTCCACAAGTCTTAAACTTGGCGAATTTGAAGATCCTTGATCTAAACAGTTCAGATTACAGTTCAAGTGGATAAGATTACAGTTCAAGTGTCTTATCTTGAAGTACTCAACAAGATCCAGAAGGAAGTAAGAGATGGAGAAATTGTACAACCACTTCTTAGGATTTTAGTGCAGGTTTTGCTCTGTTTTCAAGGTTTCCGGAACTTTGAAAATGTGCTGAGATAGCCATGAAGGTGTAGGAAAAAGTTTTGTGCCCAACCTTCAATATTAGTATTGCACATCCCAAAGAGATGGCAATTTATCTGCAAAGATAGTCCTTATTCTACATTTAAACTGCCTGTTCCAATAAGGCAGCATGAATGTGTGTACTTAGTTGCCTTGTGTTCATTTATTCCATTGTGAATACGATATTTGTTTTCTTTTAATATGAAGAATAAATGAAGGTGCAGTATAAGGAACATTGTTTTTTTGTTAAGTGTTTTTTTTTTTTTGGCAGAGACAGGACACATCTTACAATTGCTTAAAATTATAAAGATTTCTTTTCCAGTTTCTGATTTTTTTTAAAATTTAGCAGAATTTTCAGAAAAGGATGGTGGGAAGAGTGGACTTCTCAAATTGAAAAGTTAGATTTCTCGAATAAAGTCTATAACAAACATTTGAAGTGATTTTGTTATTTCTTGACTTTTTCTATCAGAAAGGTTTGTCCGCACAGCAGTGTAAGTTGCTTGATTCCTTAAAGTAAATTATCTGAAAATGAAACTGACTTAAGAAAACCATTTCCAGATTTCAGCCTCTTTCTCCACTTCTGGTAAACTGATGGCCTGGCACTCTGTCCTTGCTGCTTATCATAGATTGGATTAATGCATTCCTCTGGTGTTTGACTAGTCCAACCCTTACTGGGAAAGCAAGGATCTTTCCATGGATGGGACATTAGGACATGTGGTATCCATTGATGGCATTTTGTATGGAACACCATCTAATGTGTTCCCTGACACCTTCCTGTCTAGAGTGGACATAGGCAAATTATTTTTTAAGGAATCAAAATTTAATGAGGATGATTATTTTAGCCATTCAGTCATGTCCCATGCTTGGTGATTATATGAGTCAGGTTTCTCCACATCTTTCAGTCTTGGACTGCTTTTTTGAGTTTTTCTATGCTCTGGTTGGTATCAGCTTTGTCCAGCCCATCATATTCTTTGGCGGCCTGGTTTCCTTTTACAACTAATTCTTTCAGGCATAATTGTTTTCTCCAGTGATTGCCCTTGGAATTATGGAAAAAAAAATGAGATGGAGTTTTATGTTTCTTTCTAGTGACATGTCTGGTGTTATTTGCTCCAATATTTTGCATGTTGGTCACTACAGCTCAAATAAGTTGATTTTCTTCCTGTCTTGTTTATTTAAGGCCCAATTTTCACAACCATAGGTACACAATAGAGCAAACAAATCTACATTTGATTGCCAGGCTAATGCCCTGGCTTTTCCATATTCAGCTCATGTTCATCATTGTGCAACCCAATGCAATCTGATGTTTTATTTCTGGGCTGCATTCATGGCTTTGAATATTCATAGGAAAATGAATTTTTCTAGTAATTCTATCTTTTCACAGTCTATTTTGATGTTTCCATTCCTTGAAGTGATCATGCGTTTGGCCTTTTTGATGTTCAGAAAGAGATCAACATTTTCACTTTCTCTGATTTTCTTGTTCATATGTTCCAGGCCTTCTTTGGCTTTTGAGAGGAGAGTTGTACTACAATTTTATCACATTTTAAATGTCCCTTGGGCTGGAATGGAAAAGTGGCAGCATTCTTGTCAATTCCACCAGCTTTAAAAAAAAGAAAAAAGCCATTAGATGTTCATGATTTTCTTTCATAAATTTATAATAAAGAGAAAAGTACCTTTCACTTTTCTACCAGTAAATAGCAACAGTTTTCATAAATCCACTGGTAAAACAATGGGGGGGGGGGAATAAATGTATATTCAACATTCAAGGTCCTTTGAAAAGATAGCAAACCGCCCAAGTAAAATAGAAACATTTGCTACCACAAAGGGCTGCAGCCAAATCAGACAGTGTTACTTAGTAGAAGTTGAAAAACACTACTTTGGATGTGCAAATGTAAAAGAGATTGTTTTCCAAGTGAGCTGCATTTCCCGGAAGGCAGAAAAACACATTGTGTGTTTCTGGCCTCAAGAAATAGTGACTAGGAGGAGTTAAATTGGAGCAACTTAGTAGCACAAATCATCCTAAGACTGATTTAGTTACACTAAATTTAGTTTAAATTTAAATTTAGTCTAAATTTATTTAGTTACAAAAGCAATCCTAAATGATAACAGTTACACAACCCTTAATGACTGACCTATTTAATGACCATTCAAAGTTGTAGCAGAACTGACAAAGTAACTTTATGACCAATTCTTATATTTACAAGCATTGTAGCATTCTATAGTCGTGTTATCACCATTTGCAACTTTCACAAGAGCTTCCAAAAAGCAGAGTCAATGAAGAAGCCAATAGTAAAATCATAGCTCGTGGTCACATGATGTCTTACTTAACAACTTGCTTTGATTTCCTTAATTACCATAATGTGAAGTTGTAAGCCTATTGTGGTCACATGATATTTCACTACATAAATTCATAAAGTGACACTTACTTAATTGTACATAGACTTGCATACAAAATATCACCTTCAATTCCACAGACAAGTCATTCTAAAATTTTCCTTTGCTTAGGAATAAAAATTAAACAATTATTCAGCTATTCTGTTGTCAACACTTATATAACATTTAATCATCTTTGTCAGTCTTTCGTAATAATTCAAGGAGCATTTTCAGAAAGCTTAATAATAACTGACAACTAGTGAGACGAGGCTTACTGTAATCTGTATAATAATTGTTAATTTTTATTGTAGCTTAAGAAAAATTAAATACATGCACATGCACACATATCCCTCATTGACAGTGAAGCTGGAAGAAAAGTGAAAATCATAATTTTCATTTTCCTAAATCATATACACCAATTGTTTCCTTCCAGTGTTCCTAAATGGTTTGCATTTTGAAATTAGGACATCTGTATTTTTTTTTTAAAAAAAAATACCTCACGTAGAATGCAAGGATTGAAAAACACAACTGGCAGGAAAAAAATGGGAAGAGTAATGGGCATAGGTGGAAAAATGTGAAGGAAATGAATATATCTTCTCTTCCATCGTCTAGGATTAGTCGGTAAGACCGGGGCCTTTAATTTGGGTGATCATGGCTGGAATCCACAATGGGTCCCCAGTGAGGTTTCTTGCATAGACCAGGTCGCCAATTTCAAATGTTCGGTATTTGCTGGAGGAGTCAGAGGGGTTGTCCCAGCTGTAAGTGGGGTGCAGTCTGTCTAAGTAGGAACGCAATTTCCTACCCATTAGGAGTTCTGCTGGGCTTTTCTGGGTTGTGCTGTTAGGGGTAATATGCTGTAGGGTTAGTAGTTGGTTTAGTTGGTCTTGCACGTCCCTCTTGTCCATTCTATCTAGGCCCTCCTTAGTGTACCGAACCATGCGTTCAGCCCTGCTGTTTGCAGCCGGATGGGCTGGCACCATTAAAGCATGTCGGATACCCTGGGCAGCCAGATACTGTTCGAATGCTAACACTGTGAACTGGGGCCCATTATCTGACACTAGCACATCAGGCAGTCCATGCGTAGCAAAAAGTTTGTCTAGCTGTTTCATTATTGCCTCAGTAGTTGTGGAAACCATGAGGATGACTTCTAACCAGTTCGAGTAGGCATCCACAACTATTAAGAAGGTGTTGCCTTTTGTCGGCCCAGCAAAGTCAATATGTAGTCTAGACCATGGACCCCGGGGAGTTTCCCATTCTCTGACTGGTGCCTGTGGGGGGGTAGGCCTTGATTTTTGACAGTCATGACATGTTGCCACCCAACGTTCAATGTGTTTGTCCAACCCTGGCCACCAGACGTAACTCCTGGCCAGGGCTTTCATTTTGACTATGTCCAGGTGCCCCTCATGTAACATGCACAGAACATCTTCCTGGAGACTATTTGGTATCACCACCCTGTCACCCCATAATATGCAACCCTTTTCCATAGACAGTTCGGTCTGTCGGGTGCGAAATGGCTTAAAAGTATCAGTTTTGTTCTCCTCCAGCCAACCCTTACCGACCCAATTCAATATGCGCGCTGTCAAAGGGTCTTTTGTGGTGGCTCTCATGACATCCACTGCGGTTAGTGGCAGATTCGGGCAGGTCTCTAGTTGAAGTGTGGAGATGGTTGGAGCTGAAGCTCCTCTTCTGTGATGGGCAGCGGGGAACGGCTCAGGGCGTAGGCATGGGTGATGGCTTTTCCGGGGCGATGAATCAGCGTGTAGGAGTAGGCAGCGAGGAATTCAGACCACTTCGTCATTCTAGGTGACAGAATTTTCGGGGTTGGCTTGTTACCTGCTAGGATTCCTAACTGGCTTGTGATCAGTGATGATCGAAAAAGTTCTGCCGTAAAGGTACTCATGGAATCTTTTGACTCCGGCGATGATTGCGAGGGCTTCTCTGTTGAGTTGGCTGTAATTGCATTCTGACTTGGAAAGTGACCTGGTTGGTGGCTAGATTACATTTCTCCCATTTTACCTTGAGGCCCACATCTCTGAATCTTGTTAAAACTTCCCTCAATCTGTTCTCTAATTGATTGGCGTTTTTTGCTGAGACCAGAACGTTGTCAAAATAAGGGACGACTCCCTTGATTCCGTTTAACAGGCGCTCCATGAGGCTTTGGAACACGCTTGGGGAAATGCTAACGCCGAACTGGAGACGGTTACACTTGAATGCCCCTCTATGTGTCACAATAGTCTGTGCCTCTGCGGTAATGGAGTCAATGGGTAGTTGTTGGTATGCCTGTGCGAGATCAAGCTTCGCAAAAAATTTTCCTCCCCCTAGTGAGTGCAGTAAATGTTGCACTACCGGTACTGGGTATGTGCTTTGTTGGAGCACATGGTTTAGGGTTGCCTTATAGTCTCTGCAGATGCGCACTGACCCATCTGGTTTCACAGGAGTCACGATGGGTGTTTCCCATGGCATGGTCGATTGGCTCTAACACCCCTTGAGCTATTAATTTGTTTAGTTGTTCATCAATTTTTCATTTTAAAGCAAACGGAACACATCTGGCCTTTAAACAGATGGGGGCTATTTTCAGGTCTAGGCTAAATGAAATTGGGCTCCCCTTGTACTTGCCTAGGGTCCCATCGAAAACATCTTGGAATTCTTGTTGCAGGCTCTCCTCCCAGTTGGCTGCGGCAATGCGGTTTAACCCAGTCATCCTGATTCCCAGAGGTGCGAACCATTCAATCCCTAGCAAACTAAGGCGATCATGGTCGACGATGGTCAGAGGCAAGATTTCGGCATGATTCTTAAATTCAATGAGGAAATGTCCAAGGCCTACTACCAGAATTCGATTTCCCTGGTAGTCTTTAAAAATCAGTCTTTGCTTCTGTAATTCTTTTTGTTTAATGTCCGGTATCAGGCGCCAGATGGTATTCCAGGATACCATAGATAGGAAAGACCCTGAGTCGACTTCCATCTCACAGGGCTTCTCTTCGATGCTCACCTCTATCCGGACCTTCCTCCCATTTTCTGCCCTGGCATTTCCAATGGTGACCGTCTGGTGCATTTCCTCTTTGTCACTGGTTCTTTTGCTTCAATTCCATCTGCTTCCGGCTTGTCTTTCTTCATGCCTGGGGAGGATGCTGCGGCGTCTTTTAGGACTATAGCTCTTTTTGTTTCAGCAGACCCTTTCGATGTGCCCTCATTTGTTACAAGCCCTACAGATTGCGTTGGGCAACCTGCATTCCACTTGCGGATGGTTGCCCCCGCATCCCGCACACTGAAAGTCCCGCTGGTTTCTTCTCTTTTCCCACCATTTCTTGTCTGATTGAAGTCTATGAGCATCTTCATTTTCGTCCTCGGTATCGCTCTGGGATTCGAGATCTTCGTAGTGGGCTGTCTCTGTGGGCTGTTTCTTGCCTCCCTCTGCCTCCCTCTGGCTTGGTTTGGCAGATCTGGGATCGCATTTATTTTGTGCATGGTGGCTGCTGACTTCTTTGCTGCTTTGGCGGCGGTTGCCTCTGCAATAGCCTCAGCCACGGTTATGTTTGGTCTATTCAGCAGCTTACTCTGAAGGGTAGTGTCCTTCAACCTGAGGACCACATGGTCCCTCATGGCCTCGTCCATGTTCTGGAACTCGCAGGCTCCTCCAATGTGTCTCAGGGCTGCTACAAGATCTACAACAGTTTCATCTTCCTTCTGGTCTCTCTTATAGAACTTGTGTCTTTTTATCAAGTTGGAGACCACAGGTGCATAGTGTGTTTGGAGCATTCTGTTCAGCTCGGGCCAAATCATCTGTTTGACATCTCTGGGTTTAGCCAGCACCTTTGCCATTTTAAAGACGGCTGGTCCACAGTGTGTAAGGAAGACAGCCCTCTTCCTTTGGTCAGAGATTTCCTGCAGTTCATTGCTTTCCAAAAACATAAGAAAATGATTGATATACGACTCCCAATCCTTCTCATCAGGATTGAATGGTGTGGGCGGCGCGTTGCTACCGGCCATCTCTCTCTCTCGGTTCAGTTCGCTGCGTGCTTCGGTCTCGCTCTTCTATGACAATCCCACCTTCGTCACCAGTGTTCCATCCAGAAAGAAGAAGACCGGGTTCCAACAACAAACTCTTTTATTAAACTCGCTAAGCAATGGTAACGGAACAAGAGCCCAAGCTGCGGCAGCCCTTTATATAGCGGCTTGCCCACAGCTTGTGGCCAATGACACTACTTTAATTGTTCCCGCCATTTGGCGGGCTAATCAGATTGGTTTTCTAATAGCCAATCCGAGAACGGCTTTTTCGGCCAATCAGAATAGGGAACTTGGAGCCTACCAAGTTCCATACATAACATACCACATGTTCTCATTAGCATTTGAGCTTACCAGATCTAACAGAAGAACAGTATTAAAATTACATAATGTAAGTAAAATAAGGAAGAGAGCATTATTCTTATTTTAAAAGTAATTGTAATGTTTTTGCATTTGGGATATTAATTTTTATATAAATGGAAGTGCACTGTATCCAGACTCATGAGAAAGTATTTAGCTGGTGACTATTTATTTATTTTATATCCCATCTTTAATACCATATGTTTATAAATAACTCAATACCCCTATTAATGTACCAAGCACTACTAAATGAAAAGTTGGTTTCTTCCTGATTTACATTGTGAGAGATCATCTTGCAATCCCATTTAAGTAGGGAAAAAAGATGAATCTAGTTCCATAACAGCCTCATTTACTGCATAGAAATCAAAAGTCACTTTGATCCACGTTGTGTTTACGAATGTATCGTATTGCTTTAATTCTATTAATTTAAGTATGGTGCATCAGTTCTTTCAGGTCAGTGTGAATTTATTAGTACTGGAAGCTTGGTATGTGAGGAAAACAGATATGTTGGTTAATTACAGATCAGAGAATGGAAGGGGAGATTTAAAATAGCATAAATTGTACAGATTGCAGCCAAGAAATTAGTTCTCTTAGCAAAAACATGAGAAATTCTTATTATATAGCTTAGACACTACAGATTAAGGACATACATAATATTCCTCAGAAGTCACAAACTTTTTCAGGTTTCCCTAAAATTTCACAATAGAAAAAGCATAAATGTCAAAAATAAACTTTCTTATGAATGAATATGTATATGTACTTCCTGTACATATGCAGTCACACAATATTGCTTTTGAATTTTAAAAATGTGATTTTTTTTTTGAGAGTGTCTTGCCACCTATAGGTGCCATATTGATGGTTCTTCTGTTCTCTAATTTAGGACTCAGGTTATCAAATTAGTTATGGTATAAATACTAATAGCTTTTTAAAATATCTGTAAGGACAAGACATTGTATGCCATAAAAACAAACCAAAGACAGAAATAGTATTTATTTTCAATTATTTTGGTAAACATTTGTTTTAAGTAAAACAAATTTATTTTGTTGAATATTTCAATATTCAAGCAAAAATTGTTAAATTGATCCCTCTGTTTTTCCAATAGCTTCATAGTCCAAGTAGAAAAACCAGTGTAAACCAGTCCAAGTTTCTTTCTGTCTCTTTCTCTTCCATGAACACTAGTTTTAGTAGGGTTAAATGGAATAATACAAACACAAGAAAAATGGCTGATCTAGAAAATATTATTGTTCAGAAATAGATGGGTGAGAATACAAATTATGCCCTTAATTTAAGTGTGACTTTTATGTTGTATGAAATAAACAATCGTTAACAGTTTGGTTCCAATTAGGGAAGAAAACAAGCAGGGAGAACATGCTGATACTTGCCATTTAGATATAGAATTAATTGGAAGTGCTTTGTGTCTCTCTCAGCTGTAGTAACTAAGAGTTTGAGACTCTACTGGGTTTTACAAGTTCAAGGACAAGTTTAGAAGTTCAAGGACTGTATGAAAGGTTTACACATGGATAATTCCTTTTACTCCAGCCTATATTCTAGTATGGAAAATAATACTGTTTTATATCTCTTTTCCTATAAAAATTTAATCTTTTGTTCTTCACGTTTTAGAAAAAGAATTATTATGGAGACACAGTCTGACAAAAAATAGATCACGTATGATCAAGATATAAATAAATTGTGAGTGCTCTTATTTTAAAAGTTGATATCCTTTCATAGCCCAAGAAATTAGAGAGAGAGAGGTGCTTCTAAGCCATTTGCCCCACCCACATTCCTGCTGTGCGATAAATTGTCTTTTATCTGATTGTTCCTTTGGCTATTTGTCTTTGCCCTATCTACTAAGTTCATTCCCATATGCCATTAAAGAAACATCTCCATGCTTATTTGAGATATGCTACCACTACTAGACCATCAGAACAGCTACCATATTCAATATGGTATTAGAAAATCTATCTAGTGATTTTGGGAGAAGAAATACTATCATATTATCACATCTTTTGAGAATGCTACAAACTAAAGTATATTTTAATGTAGAAATCCTCTCTATATACTTCTGGCAGAAAAGCTGATGGAAGATTGCTGAATGTCCAGACCTCTTCCATTTGGATCTTCACATCCCACTCTTATCTCTTGCTTTAGAACAATAGCTAGATAGTCCCCATTGCTACCACCAACCTCCCTACATAAGAAAAGAATGATTTCTTTTAGTCCACATATAAATCATATATTAAATTTGGTGTTTTTCTAAAAACAATCAGTGCACATGTTCTGTATAAATAATAGTAGATACCAAATACTTCTTTCCGATTGGTTAACAAAACCTAATAGGGGATTGGTTCAAAAGGAACCAATCCACAAAACCAAATGCTTGTCATTGGCTACAAGCCGGCAGACAGAAACATATAAAAGGGCTGTCGCGACTTGAGCCAATGTTCCGTTTTGCAACTATAATTGAAATAAAGACTTGTTGTTGGAACCCGGTCTACCTCGCGTTTTTCCGGATGGAACACTGGCGACGAAAGTGGGATCGTCCTAAATGCGAGATGGAGCATGCGGTGACAGACAAGCCAGACAAAGAGAAATGGCCGGAAACAATGCGCCGCCCGTACCCTTCAACCCCAATGAAGAAGATTGGGAATCTTACGTAGAACGTTTCCAGATGTACCTAGAGAGCAATGAGATGGAGGAAATCTCAGACCAACGAAAAAGAGCCGTCTTCTTGACACACTGTGGGCCCGTGATTTTTAAAATGGCCAGGGCTTTGGCAAAGCCCCGAGATGTCAAACAACTGACATGGACCAAGCTCCAAAGAACATTAAAGGCCCATTATGCACCGGTGGTGTCAAACTTGATAAAGCGTAACGAGTTTTATCAGAGAGACCAGAAAGAAGGCGAAACCATCACTGATTTTGTAGCCACACTACGCCAAATAGGGGGAGCGTGCGAGTTTCTTAACTTAGATGAAGCGATGCAGGATCGAGTGATATTGGGGTTAAGAGACTCAACCATACAGAGCAAGCTACTGAACAAACCCAACATATCAGTAGCCGAAGCTATTGCAGAAGCCTTGGCGGCTGAAGCTGCCAAAAAATCGGCAGATAAGATGAAACAAATGAATGCAAGTAATGATGAAAAAAGCCCGGCCAGAGGAAAAAAACAACCTCCCACAACCACTCATTACGAAGAACTCGAAGAGACATCAGAATCCAGGGAGGAAGACGACAAAATCCACCGCCTATACGCTAACAAGAAAGGGCACAAAAATAGAAATCGGCGGAAATGTGCTGGCTGCAGGGGAAACCATCCCCGGGCCGATTGCAGATTCCTCGATGCCATTTGCAGAGCATGCAAGAAAAGGGGGCATATCGAGAAAGTCTGCAGAAACAAAAAGAATTACAGCCCAAAGAGACGAAACGACTCCCCAGAAAAACCTGAGCCAAGACTCTCCGAGAGAAAGTGGCAGCGAAACAGGCAAGCCACTAACCAGGAGAAAGCATACCGAACTTTCACAATCGGAAGCGCTCAGACGGAAAGCGGGAAGAAAGTAAAAATAGTTATAAAAATCGAAGACAACCCCTCCCCTCTTATATCTTATATAGCCTCATGGAACGCCTGTTAAATGGCATAAGAGGGGTCGTGCCATACTTTGACGATGTCCTAATTTCAGCCAAAGATGCAATACAACTAAAGAAAAGACTCAAAGAGGTCCTAAATTAATTCAGAGAATCTGGCCTGAAAGTAAAGAAAGAAAAGTGCTGCCTAATGACTGATCGCGTCGAGTTCTTAGGATATTTAATTGATGGAGAGGGCATACACCCCACCAAAAAAAAAGCCACAGCTATAAAAGACGCACCAGAACCAAAGAATAAAACTGAGTTGCAGGCATTTTTGGGACTGATAAACTTTTATAATGTGTTTCTACCCCAAAAAGCCACAATAGCGGAACCATTGCATCGATTACTGGACAAGAAAACAATTTGGACATGGGGGCTTAGAGAAAAAAAAGCTTTCCAAGGAATAAAATACTTATTAACATCAAACACCGTTCTTATCCAGTTTAGCAATACACTGCCATTGACGGTGACCTGCGACACCTCGCCATTCGGAGTAGGTGCCATCCTGAGCCACCAATTGCCTGATGGGAGAGAGGCACCCGTCGCATACTATTCTAAGACCCTGTCCAAAGCCGAGCGTAATTACAGCCAGTTGGACAGAGAAGCTCTAGCAATTGTCGCCGGAGTGAAACACTTCCATGAGTACCTATATGGAAAACTTTTCAAATCGTAACAGATCACAAACCGCTACTAGGAATTTTGGCGGGAAACAAACCTACACCGAATATTCTGTCCCCACGAATGACTAGATGGTCAGAGTTCCTGGCAGCCTATTCCTATACTCTGACACATCGCCCAGGAAAACAAATTTCCCACGCAGACGCTTTGAGCAGAGCACCATTGCCATCAACAGAAGAAGACCCGGCACCAATGATGACAGCATTACAAATAGAGACTTGCCCCGATCTACCCATATCTGCGAATGATGTCGCCAGAGCCACCGCAAAAGACCCATTGACTGCTGGCGTACTTAACTGGGTAGGTAAAGGCTGGCCGGAAAACCAAAAAACTGAGAACCTTAAACCTTTCCGGACCGGACAAACTGAACTCTCAATCCAAAAAGGCTGTTTATTGTGGGGTGATCGGGTAATTATTCCTAACAAATTACAAACCAAGGTACTGGGTATGCGTCACGAAGGCCACCCAGGAATAGTTAAAATGAAAAGCCTTGCTAGAAGCTACGTTTGGTGGCCGGGTATAGATAGGGACATCGAATACTGGGTAAACTCGTGCAATAAATGCCAAAGAATCAGGCCGTCCCTGCCAAAAGCACCCATAAGAGACTGGGAAACCCCAAGAGGCCCCTGGTCACGAATCCACATCGATTTTGCGGGTCCTACCAAGGGGCATACATTTCTGATTGTCGTGGATGCATACTCTAATTGGCTGGAGGTAAAAATTATGCCATCTACAACAACAGAAACCGTTATAAACAACTTGACAAACTCTTTGCAACCCATGGCCTACCGGACGTCCTAGTGTCCGATAACGGGCCACAATTAACCAGTCTCCAATTCGAGCAATACCTAGCCTCCCTAGGTATAAGACATGCCCTAATTGCGCCGGCCCACCCGGCTGCAAACGGTAGGGCAGAGAGAATGGTCAGGTTTATCAAGGAGGGTTTAGAAAAAATGGACACTGGGGATATCCAAAATAAAATAAATCGATTACTCACCCTCCAACATATCACACCCAGTACTACAACCAACAAAACCCCAGCAGAATTACTGATGGGAAGGAAACTAAGGTCGCATCTAGATAGATTGCACCCAAATTTCACACCAGAAACCCCCCCCCCCCGACTCCTCCACCCGATGCAGGACCTTTGCAATAGGCGACTTAGTTTATGCTAAAAACTTTACTGGGGACCCATTATGGCTACCCGTACAAATTACAAAATAACAGGCCCCAAATCCTACCGACTAATGGTAGATGACGGCAGGGAATGGAAACGGCACATAGACCAGCTTCGCTCCCAAAACATAGAACGAAATGCAAACACACAACCACACATAGAAAAACACGATGAAATTCAAACCAAAGAGGGGGGGGAAATGTGAGAAATCATTAAAGAACCATTTAAATTAAACTCCGAAAACAATAACAATCAAAAAGAGCAAATAAAAGACTCACTGTTTGAAGAAAGTTGCGAAAAGAGTCCATTCGAAGGGGCCAGCCAGGCCAGCTCGACCTGCCCGGAGGAAACGGGAGGGAGCGGCAAGACCGCCGGCCTAAGAAACTCAGGCGGCAGTAAAATGGCTGACTCACCCTTCCAGACGGTTCCACGGAGAAAGACTGGAGAAACAGCAACCCCATCCGAACCGGTCGAAGTCTCCGACAGAAATGAACTGCACAAATCCAGTTGAATCAAAAGAAGCCCCACCTACCTGCGCGACTACGTCACTACGTAGGACTGAACTAAGAGGGGAGGGGTGTTCTGTATAAATAATAGTAGACTCCAAATACTTCTTTCTGATTGGTTAACAAAACCTAACAGGGGATTGGTTCAATAGGAACCAATCCACGAAGCCGTCCAAGGGCGGCAAAACCAAATGCTTGTCATTGGCTACAAGCCGGCAGACAGAAACATATAAAAGGGCTGTCGCGGCTTGAGCCAATGTTCCGTTTTGCAACTATAATTGAAATAAAGACTTGTTGTTGGAACCCGGTCTACCTCGCGTTTTTCCGGACGGAACACACACTAGCTGTGAATCTTAGCTTTATTCTATGCTACAAGTTCTGATTTGTCTCATAAACTATGGTAATTCATCTTGGTATTATTTTTGCAGGAAAATTTCTGCTAATTTAGAAAATATTCCTTTAAAGAAATCGGTTCTTTTTCTTTGAAGTTAAAAGTCTGTATCAAACATCATTTCTGAGGCTTTCCATGAGATTTGTCTACAGTCTGTTCTTAAACCGCATAGCCACAGCAGTAGGCAAGGAATATTTTATTTTATGAGGTTTCCTCTCCATCAGTATCCAGTTGTGGTTATCAATAATTCACTGGCAACAGAAAGAACACTCAGCTTGGTGAAAAAGGACCCTTCTATAATGCAGGGTTTGAACCCTATATTCAACTTAAAAGGTACCTTAGCAATAATAAAAACCAGTGTGGGCTATACATCACATGTACAGCATAAAGTTCATTGCATAGCAAATGGGATAAGCCTTCTAAAATTAGACACTACCTTTATGGGGAATGAAAAAGTGCAGGAATCTGTCTAGGACTGGTAAACATCATTTTATGGAAAAATAAGAGGGACATCTCTGGCCATGAATTGGACCTTTGTGATGACCTTTGTGGAATTGATTTATGAATTAGATTCAATATTTCATGAGGAGTGTCCAGTATATGGTAAGAAAAAGTCACGCAGGTGATCATTTTTCTTTTATGTTCATCAAACACTTGAATGGCAGAGATGTGTCCTTGCACTATATTGAAATAATATGTACTTAACTCTCCTACCTCCACAGGCATCGTGCATATTTAGTCAAGGAGAAAAAATAATTATCTGAGTCTATTTACATTATGATAATGTGATATGCCAATTCATATAGTAAATTATTAAAGTGATGACAAAAAATGTCCTGCTTATTTTTTAAAAAATATTTGGGGTAGTCATTTGCCTGTTAAACCCAACAGATGCAGAATAAAATAATAAAGTATAAATAAAATAATAAAATATTTTTTTTTAATTATAAAATAAAATAAAAAATAAATATTTATAGAATAAAATAAAAAAAATAATGAACTGTATTTAGCAGTTCAAAATGGGGCTGCAATAAAGTATTATTTGGCTATAAAAACAACTTCTTCTATACTGTGAGTTTGATTTTCATCTTACAAATGAGCCTCAATGTTAGAAGGCTGTTCCTATCTTATGTAATTAAATGGATTTTTGTGACAAAATTCAGTCAATTTTTCCTTGGCTAATGGCATTAGAAAAGGAAATGCCTTCATTTATAATTAAAGAAAGCTTTGATTCATTGCATAGCTATGTGAGCATGAAATTTAGGCAAACATAAGTATGTGTTGGCCTACAGCCAAACATACCTTATTTTAATTCCAAGAATACTCAAGTATCTATATAAATGATTTTTAAAGAGACTAGAATTAATTTTCATTTCTAACAAAACTTCAATGTGAACAAGCATTCATGCAAAACCAGTTTTGCTTTAATTGAAAATAACTAACAATTAGTGTTGGAACTAACCAGCCCTGAAGACCATAACAACAGCAGCAACAATGACAACAACAACAACAACAACAACAACAACAACAATAATAATAATAATAATAATAATTTTTCATCACCAGATATCAGGACTTGAAAATCAAATTGCAGAGACTCTGGCATAAACCAGTGCAGGTGGTTCCAGTGGTACTTGGCACACTGGGTGCTGTGCGTAAAGACCTAGGCAAGCACTTAAAAATAATTGGCACTGACAAAATCACTATTGGTCAGCTGCAGAAGGACACCTCAGTGGGATCTGCTCGCATAATCCACCAATACATATTATGCAATCCTAAATGCTTGGGACGTGTTCAGCTCGTGATTTGTGATACAAAACCCAGCATAGTTATCTCGTTTGCTGGGTGCACTGTTTTTTTAACCTAATCTTATGTAGCTTTTTCTCTGGTAATGTTACACTAATAACCAGAGAATACAAAACATTTGCTAGACCAATACTCAAATACAGCTCATCAGTCTGGAACCCACATTATGTATCTAATATTAACACAGTTGAGAAAGTCCAGAAATATTTCACAAGAAGAGTTCTCCACTCCTCTACTCGTTGCAGAATACCTTATGCCACCAGACTCGAAATTCTAGACCTAGAAAACCAAGAACTACACCGTCTTCGGTCCGATCTAAGTATAGTATATACAATCATACATTGCAATGTCCTACCTGCCAATGAATACTTCAGCTTCACCCATAACAACACAAGAGCGAACAAGAGATACAAACTCAAGGTTAATTGCACCAAACTTGATTGCAGGAAATACGACTTCAGCAACAGAGTGGTTAATGTCTAGAATACTCTACCTGACTCTGCAGTTTCTTCCCCAAACCCCAAAAACTTTAACTTTAGACTGTCTACTATTGACCTCACCCCTTTCCTAAGAGGTCTGTAGGGGCATGCATAAGCACACCAATGTGCCTATTGTCCCTGTGTTATTGTTTATTTTATTGTTTATTTTTCTTATTTGTATCCATGTATTCATAATTTACTTATACCTATTATCTTGTAAGCAATTGAAAAAAATAAATAAATACCCATTATATATTTTAAGTTTCTTAAGTTTGAACATTTATTGTGTTATTTGTATGGACCAGAGTGTCATTAATTACATTGTACAGTAGGTTCATTATGTTAACATTTTGTGGTTAATCCATTCTTCTAGCATGCAGTGTACTGAGATTCAATCTTTAAAGGATTCAGCGATACACAATTTGTTACAATTTATTAGAGGATCCTACAAGGATTTGTTTTTTGTTTTAGTTGTTTATCCCAGTGGCATAAAAAGCAGATAAATACACACTAAAGTCATTCATGAAATACTTTATGTTCACTTGAGCCTCTGATCTAAAATAAACATACAATTAAAACAGCATTCATGTTGCCTATTTATTGATTGATCCCTCAATTTTCCCAGCATCATCAATGTACAAAACACCATGAATGCATTTATAAAAGTATTATGTGCATAATATATATACTATACATTGTTGTTGTTGGCTCCGTCGATCTCGGGAGATCATGGAAAATTCGCGTCATGGAAATGGACATGAAATGTGCTGAGTCTGTGGTGGAACCGCTCTCATCCTTTGCATTCTGTGTGACCGTTTTTCTCGCCATTGGATATTTCTTCTTTCCTCAGCTGCCTTGATGATGTTCCTGGTGGCTGTTCGCCAACCTTGGCGATTTGAGGCCATGGTCTCGAGCTGAGAGGGGTTGAATCCGCCAGCTTTAAGATCTCGCTTGCAGACGTCCTTGTAGCGGAGAGCTGGGCATCCAGTACGCCTTGTGCCAGTGGCAAGCTCTCCAAAAAACATGCTTTTGGGTATACGGTCGTCATCCATGCAGATGACATGGCCCAACCAACTCAGGCGTCTTGCTGTCAGCAAGGCATACATGCTTGGCAACCCTGCCTTGGCCAGGACGTCAATGTTGGTTATGTGATCTTGCCAGGTGATACGAAGGAGTCTGCGGAGGCAACGAAGGTGAAAGGCGTTCAGCCTGCACTCCTGATGAGAGTAGAGTGTCCATTCTTCACTGCCATAGAGGAGGGTACTCAAAACAACTGCCCGATACACTTGCATCTTTGTGTTGGTAGTCAGCATAACATGGTCCCACACTCGTTTTTTCAGGCGGGCCATTGCTGCTGCTGCCTTGCCAATCCTAGCGTTCAAATCAGAGTCAAGAGAGAGGTTGTTCGCAAGTGTAGAACCGAGATAGGTAAATTTGTCTACCATCATGAGGGTGTGTTCATCAATGGAGATGCTTGGAGCACCACTGACATCCTGGCACATAACCTCTGTTTTCTTCAGACTGATGGTTAGTCCAAACTCGTTGCATGCAGCTGCAAAGCGGTCAATAAGTCACTGCATGGCCTCCTCTGAGTGCGCAGCAAGGGCGGCATCATTTGCAAAAAGTAATTCTCTGATGAGGACTTTCGTAACTTTCGTTTTGGCTCGCAGACGCGCGATGTTGAATAATCCACCGTTGCTCCTGGTGCATATGAATACACCGTCATCAGACTCGTCAAATGCATATGAGAGGAGTAAGGAGTAGAATATTCCAAAGAGTGTAGGGGCAAGAACGCATCCCTGTTTGACACCGTTTTTAATTGGGAAGGGTTCAGAGCACGACCCATCGAATTGGACAGTCCCATTCATGTCATCATGAAAGGACACGATCATTCTCAGAAACTTGGGGGAGCATCCAATGCGCTGGAGGAGGGCAAACAGTCCATCTCGACTGACCAAGTCGAAGGCCTTGGTTAGGTCTATGAAGGCGAGATAAAGCGGCTGTCTCTGCTCACGGCATTTCTCCTGGAGTTGTCTTACGGAGAAAACCATGTTGATGGTCGATCTGGCGGCTCTAAAGCCGCACTGTGCCTCTGGGTAGACACGATTAGCGAGAATTTGCAGTCTGTTGAGAAGAACACGTGCGTAGGCTTTACCGACAGTGCTTAGCAGCGATATACCATGGTAGTTGTTACAGTCACTTCTTTCTCCTTTGTTTTTGTACAGCGTAATAATCTTGGCGTCACGCATGTCTTTGGGTACAGCTCCTTCCTCCCAGCATTGTAGCAAGAGTTCATGTAGGTGTTCCAGGAGAGAGCTATCTTTTGCCATCTTCACTACTTCAGGTGGGATGTTGTCACTGCCAGCGGCCTTGCCGTTGGCTAGGGAATCGATGGCTTTACTAAGCTCTTCCATTGTGGGTGGGGCGTCCAGCTCGTCCATTCTGGGAAGTACTTGGGTTTTCTCAAGTGCTGAGTCGGTGACAGTGGTCTTTCTCGAGTAAAGTTCCTGATAGCGCTCAGCCCATCTTTCCATCTGTTTGCTGCGGTCAGTGATGACTAGGCCTTCCACTGACTTGAGTGGGGTGATCTTGATTGCGCTTGGACCGTAAGCCTTTTTCATTCCTTCATACATTCCACGCACATTTCCCAGATCGGCAGAAAGCTGGATGTTCTGGCAAAGATTAAGCCAGTAATCATTTGCACAGCGCCTAGCAACCCTTTGTGCATCGCTACGAGCAGCATGGAGTGCTGCGAGTGTCTTAGTGGATGGGTCTCTCTTGTAGGCGAGGAGGGCATCACGCTTCACAGCTATGACGGGTTCGATCACAGCGGCTCCTGCCTCAAACCAGTCTTCTTGTTTCCTTTGTTTTCTGCCAAAAGTATCGAGAGCAGTCTGGAACATAGCCTCACGGATGTGGTTCCACCTCAACGTGGCACTATCTGTTGGACAGTCTTCCAGAGCGTCGTTGATGGTTCTGGCAAAGCATTCACGTAGCTCAGGTATAGTGGTTCCGACTGTATTGATGCGAGGCCGGGGCTTCTGCTTCAATCGGTAAACACGTTTGGGGAGGAGGCATATCTTGCTGGCGACCAGAGAATGGTCTGTGTCACAGTCGGCACTGTGGAAGCTGCGCATAACAAGCACTTGATTCAGAAGCAATCTTCGAGTGATGATGTAGTGTAGTTGATGCCAATCGCGAGACCTGGGATGTCTCCACGACACCCTATGGTGGGGCTTAGTCGGGAAGAATGTGTTGGTGACACAGAGGTCGTTATAAGAGCAGAGCTCGAGTAGACGCTGGCCGTTGTCATTCAACTTGCTGACACCGAAGTGGCCCAAAGAAAGGGGCCAGGAGGTGTGGTCCGCTCCCACCTGGGTATTGAAGTCACCCAGTAGAAACAGGTGCTCCTCTACAGGGATCTGCTGTATCGTCATCTCAAGTTCCCTGTAGAACAGGTCCTTTGCCTCTACTGCAGAACAGAGCGTTGGGGCGTAGACGCTGAGGATGTTTGTCGGTCCGGATGAGGTGTTGAGGCGGAGTGACAGGATTCGTGGTGTGCCTGAGGATGGTGCTTCTTTGGCTTCTATGAGGGAGTTCCGGACAGCAAATCCGACTCCATAGAGCCTGTGCTCATGTGGTTCCTGCCCATGCCAGAAGAAGGTGTAATCTCTTTCCTTTATACTGCCGACACCAGGGAGTTGTGTCTCCTGAAGTGCGGCTATGTCAACCTTTAATCGCTTCAATTCACAATTGAGGATAGCGGTTTTTCTGAAATCATCAATCTTTTGGAGATCGGAAGATAGACCAGGACACATCGTTCTCACATTCCATGTTGCCAGTTTCAGCACTGGCGGCTTTGAATTCTTAGTATTCGTAATCGTTGGTGCAAAGTATACAGTCCGTTTTTCGGTTTTTGGCCTACACTCCAGGCACCCACTGAAGTAGACGGACCATGGCGGCCCAGCACCTTATTGACTGGGGGCTGCCCAGCTTGAGGTGGGAGGTAGCTGGCCAGTGGAATCCTAGAATTCCTCCCACCGACAGGAGACACCCCAAGGCGTCCAAGCTGACGCCAATATGCTTGGACTTTTAACCGGTATCTGCTGTCTCCCCGTGTTGAGCTGCCGCAGTGCAGCACTGGAGTGACCTCTCCAGGACACGAGCCTGGGCAGAATATATGGAGGACCTGAGAATGCCCAGTCACCAGGACCCCCCTCTCTAACCTTGCTGACGGGATCCAACGGAAAGGCATGCCAATACAGTTGGTGCCTGCTTGGCTGCAGGAGTTGCCGGAAGATCTTGCAGTGCAGAGATCAACCGCCTACAGGGCTCCACTCCAGATTTTCTTTCAGGGTTTACTCCCTTAGACTTTCCCGTGTGCAGGTAATCCACAAGGCAGCGGAGGTTTGTAATCAGGGTTTTCCTTCCCCTAGACGGGCTACCTTACAAGGTTGATGAGCCCCGTCTGCCCGAAGCATCTGGTTTTCAGGCGCCAGAGACCCGCCTTTCGCCCTTTTCCTATCAGTAGGAGCAATTTCTCCATGTGCAGGCTAGGAGTTGGACTTGTTGTCAGAGGCTATTTGAGCCGCACGCCATTGGGAGCATTTTATAAGCAATGGGAGCTTATCCCCAGTGCCACTCCTGGCTATGACAACCTTCAAAATATACTATACATACATACATCAAATATTCATGAATTAGTAGTGATAATACAGTGTAAATGTTACATGAGACTATTAAATTATGCTTTTCAGCCTAGATGACAGGATTTTGATTCAGTAACGTAATAGATAAATTCAGTTTTTTTTTAAAAATTATTCTTTTCATCTGCAAGCTGCTTTGCTTTATGCTATGATGTTCTTGAACACTGAAATAGGAAAAAAATTTAAGTTTTAAGTTTCCTTGATGTTAAAATTATAATATTAAGTTTTGTAACATATTACAAAGAAACTGTTATAAGTTTAGTATAATTCATAAATGTTTTTTCCTTGCCCTAATGATTTTTAAATGCAATAATTTCAGTACAAGAAAATAAAATTGTATTATCTGCTTAAGTGAAACTAATGGATTGTCAATCCTAATCAATACTTTGTTTATTTAAGATCTTTATATAGTTTTATATAGCTGATATAAAAAGAGTAAATTATGAGAATTAAATCCCTTTACTTCTAGAGTTTAACTGGAAATGTAATCCTGACTGCAAAGAAAAACTAAATATGCCAGAAAGGTAATGTAAAATGAATTGCATGTTAGGGATTATTAGAGAAGAGATTACAAATAAAATAAACATAATGATTTCTGTGAAGATGCAGCTGTGCACTCTATATGCTATTGCTATATAAACATACAGCATAGCTATTTCACATTCTGCATGATTTGTAATGTGTTCCATATGTTTCTAATAGCTGCATGAAAAGGTAGCCAAGGGTTGAAAAGGATTTATGGCTGTTGGAAAGATACTGAACAAGATGAAAAAAATGGAAGCTATTCTCAGAGGAAAGGAGGCTACAGAATCTGGGTACCAGTTGCTTCCAAGGTTATTTCCCAAGGCAGCCTCTGACCTTTGTACTGACTTCTAGCAAGAAGATATCTGAGACTTGGTAACATATGAAAAGCAATGCTTTTCCTGGAATCATGGCTAGCTGTGGTTTTTTCCCCAGTTTAAACAGGCAAAAGCATAACAATTATAATTCCAATATACAGAAGAGCTTGAATTAAGTTTGTATAAATGCATCAGTAATGAAAAATATTTTAAAAATACAAACTATCATAAACCCTTGGAATCTTCATCTCCATTACAATTTTTTTTAAATCCCTCCCCCAACTTGTCTTCAATTTACATTACAATTTGACTTCAAATTGAGGAGACCTGGGGAAAATGCCTATTAAGTTTCCCTTCTTGACTACTCAAAGTTGTTTCCCAGTTTTGCCCTTCTGTTGGTCTTCCTAAGCTCTCCCCTTCATCTATATCACTGTCTCCTTGAAGGAGGTTAGCACTCCCCTCTCTCCTAGGAAAATGAAAAACTTTAGGACATATTTAAAAAGCAGAATATTTCCCCTAAAAGAGAAGTAGAAACTCAGAAGCAGAAACTCATCTCAGAAGCAGAAGCTCACCCCACCATTAAGGCCTGGGCCAGAGTATTCTACATAGCAAAGCCTCTATCCATCTCACTACATGGCCTGGGAAGATTGCATCATCCAGCACTCAGGTGAAGCCACATGGTCCAGACAAAGTCTACAAAGTTATTTAAGACCCCCACCCCTCAGAGTCTGACAGACAATGGGATACATTTCTTACACAGGAACAAGAAACACTAAGGTGGGACCCAACAGAGGATATAAAACTAAGGGTCTTTCAGCATCTCAGCCCTTCTTTTCCTTCACCCAACATCTTTAAGCATGTGATCATCCCTATCACTTTGGTGCTCCAAGCCATGTGGTCATGTCCACCATTAAACCATCTCCAACAGCCTCCATGTTTCCAGTGTCTTTTTCCCCACTTGGAACTGAACCCAGAAGGATATTGCTTTCAACATCCTCTTCTTCTCCATTCTAGAGGGCACACCATTTCTTTTCCCTTCCTATCCATTTAATTTTTTAAAAAATAATGTGCATAATAAAAGCTGCAGCCATGCCCATCTTCTTTCTTTCTCTGAAGACCTTTAGAAGAGGAAAAGGAAGAGGCGAGTCAGAGCCTCTTTTAATATTTTTAAAAGGTACAGATGCTCTTGGATATCTTCTGATCTGCAAATTCTTCAAAAAGTACTTTCTGATCCAGTCTAGCAGTTCTACAATTTAATTCTACAATTCTACAATTTAATTGTAGAACTCTACATCTTAAAGCAACTATTAAATAATAAGGAAATAAAGATTGTACAACTGATTTCCTGTTCCCCTCAGTGGTTACTCATAGTACCCAAATATTTTTACACTAGCCTTTCATTACTAATTTTTGCTTAGCTTTTGGACATGCAGTCGCTTGTCCTATATTCCCTCCCAAAAAAGCTGGAAACTGGAACATTCTGAAGTAGGCAAAATACAGGAAGTTCCTGATGAGAGAAGAAACCCTGGGGGCAAAAACAAGAATTGCCTGTGTGGACAAGCAGAGCAACCAAAGCAATTTTCTGGCATCATACCAGGAACATTTAGGCCTTGGCAAAGACTATATAAGTATGCATATGTATGTGTTTGTGTGTGATAAAGAAAATAGAAATTTATAACACAGCCAAATGAAAATGAAACATTGTAAGGATAAATGGGGAAAAAAAACCCAAGAATTAAAAAATTCTTCAGTAAGTAAAATTACTTATAATCCTGCATTGCCTCCTGTTCTGTATTATTGTTACAACAATCTTGAAAGTTATATTGGTAGATAATTTACATAAAGACTACCCAAAGAGTTTCATAGGAAGTTTATCTCCAGTTTTAATCTTTAAGCATTACATTGGTGTTATTTTTGGGTCACAATGTTCTATTTGTGTTCTCATTTCCAATGCCCTGATGTCCTAATTCCCTATATTCATTGTACTCCTTATTGACCAGACTGAAACAAAGGAATATATCAAGGCTGACCTCAAAAAGATGAATAGATAGTTCAACATGGATTAAGAATGTATAAGCAATTGGAATGGCTTTATATGAGTCATCATCAGTTTAATTGAGTGAAAATACATTTCTTTTCCATGATAGTATGGTAGCCACAGTGTCATCATCCAATCAATATCATATCACAATTGCATGTTGTTACTATTATAACACAAACTTTCTCATAACAAAACATAATTTTCTGAAGGAAGAACTAACCTGAAAAAAGGACATATTGAATTCTGGATATCATTAAAAATGATCCACAGTTCGAACAAGAGATGCACTGGCCATCATTCAATACACAGAAGCCTATTGAAAACAATAGGATTCTGTCTAAAGCCCATGTCACACTGAACCAATGGATGCAAAGAGGATGTAAAACAGACAAAAAACCTTGCCATCCGTTCGAAAACGCGATGTACTCACTGCCTCCATTTGGCTTCCTCTCTATCCGTCCAGCATCCGTTTATGGACGTTTCATCCGCTCCAAAAGTTTTGGGCTGCCAAAAACTTTTGCGCGGAAAATGTATCCAGCTCGTCCATTCTGCATCCGCTACGCATCCGCTACGCATCCATTACGCATCCGCTATATCCGCTAGGCATCCGCTACGCATCCACGCAACTCCATCCGCCTGGACGTGGGGAGGAAGCAGAACAGACGCAGAACGGATGCAGAACGGATGCCTAGCGGATGCAGAACGGAAACAAAGCGTTTAAAACAGAAAAAACGTTTGCAGAGGGGACCTATCTCGGATATTAAGGATGTCTAGAGGATGCCTACAGGATGCCTAGAGGATGCCTAGCAGGAAACCTATACTGCCTATAAAAGGGGGGAGCAACTCGCCTGCATCACACTTTCAGAACAGCAGCCCAGCGGTGCAGACCTCTGCAGCCTTCATCTGCCTCTGCCTCTTCAACAGCATCCAGTCATGTCCACTGTGGATTGCAACAAAGTCCTTTCGGCAGCCACCATCGTTCTGCAACAGTGCGAAGCCATCTGCAGGCTCTGTGAACACTACTGCGAGAAGAAAAGGAGCCACCCAAAAAGAGTCTGGGTCCGAAGATGGTTCGCCAGAAGAGCAGAGGACGGACTGTACAACAAGCTGATGGTGGAGCTCAGGAGTGAAGACACTCGGGTGTTCCAGAACTTCATGAGGATGCCTCCAGCCATGTTTGACGAAGTTGTACAGCGCCTGACACCCAGGTTGACCAAGGCAAACACCAGCTTCCGGCCCAGCCTGGAACCTGGGCTCAAGGTGGCACTCACTCTGCGCCACCTGGCCTCAGGGACCTCCTACAGAGCATGCAGTACGGCTGGAGGGTGCCATCCAATACCATCAGCATTGTGGTCAGAGAAGTGGTGCAAGCCATCATCGAAGAATACAAGGAGGAGCTCCTCTAGTACCCCTCCACTGAAGAAGGATGGAAGAAAGTTGCAGAGCAGTGGTATCAGAAGTGGAACTTACCACACACCGTTGGAGCCATCGATGGCAAGCACGTGGCCTGCAAAGCGCCAGCCAACTCGGGGTCCACTTATTTCAACTCCAAGGGCTTCTTCAGCATCATCCTCTTTGCCATGGTCGATGCTGACTACAAGTTCATGTACATCGATGCTTCAGGCAACGGCTCATCTTCAGATGCCCAGGTATACAACGCCAGTAACCTCAAGAAGGGGCTGGAATGCAACCTCATTGTGGGCTTCCCAGATCCAGAACCCCTGCCCAACGACACACAAGATGTGCCGTACTTCATCGTGGGGGATGACGCCTTCTCCCTCACAACCTACCTCATGAAGCCCTACACCTCCAGACTCCTCACCCGTGAAGAGAGGATCTTCAACTACAGGCTGTCCAGGGCAAGACGGGTGGTGGAGAACGCCTTTGGCATTCTGGCCAACAGGTTCCAGGTACTTCTCACCACCATGCAGCATTGCCCAGAGACCGTCAGGAGGATCATGGAAGCTTGCTGCATCCTGCACAATCTCATGTGCACCCGCTACCCAGTCTTGCAGAACAGGCTCATGGACCTCCAACAAGCCAATGGGGACATGGAGCCTGGGGAATGGAGGCAAGGGTGAAACCTGATCGACACTGAGGATATGCAAGGCCCCAACAGAGCCTCACATGAAGCGAAGCAGCGCAACCTCCTGAGACAATGGTGCAACTCCCCAGGTGGAGCAGTGGAGTGGCAAGACAGGATGGTAGATGCTTAATGGATGCTTCCTTCAGCCTGTCCCATCACACGGATGAGATTGGGCCATGTATGTTTGGTTGGCCTACAATGAACAGGGCGTTTAATAAAGAGTGTGTTTATGTTGACATGTGTGGATAATTATTTCATTATTATTGATAATAAAGGGCCATAGGTGTGGCACCTGGGAGGCTGGACCATACAGTCCCACTCTGCTTGCACTGGAGGCTTATCTATCCCATTGCTATCCTAACCCATCCCACAGCTATTACATATCCCACAGGTATCCTAACCCATCCCAAACCTATCCTTACCCATCCCACAAGCATGCAAAGGCTTAAACCATTTCTAAAAGTTTCCAGCAAGACCTTATTAAAAAAAAGAAATGAAGCAAGTGTGTGAATCAAAAATAGACTTTATTAACAACAAGCTATAAGACAAAAATGAGTCTCAGGCACTCCTCTTGGTCGCTCAGTCTCAGGGGTGAAAGGTGCAGGTGCTGTGGAGGTGGCTGGTGCTGGAGTGCTTGTCATCAGCTCCTCCAGAAGCAGAAGCAGCAGAAGTGCCAGCCCCAGAAGAGCGAGCCCGTGCTGCAGAAGCCCCAGCAGAACCAGAGTGAGGGCCAGGGGGTGGGATGGTAGCCCTGTCCCTCTTGCCAGGGCTGGCAGCAGATGGCTGAGGCATGCTGTGCTTCCGCATGGTTGTGGGGTTGCTGGCTGGCAGGGAGGCTGGCAGGAACCAAGGCTGGCAGGAAGGCTGGCAGGGAGGCTGGCACCAAGGCAGGCAGGAAGGCTGGCAGGCAGGCTGGCACCAAGACTGGCAGGAAGGCAGGCAGGGAGGCAGGCACCAAGGCTGGCAGGCAGGCTGGCAGGCAGGCACCAAGGCTGGCAGGCAGACATGAACCAAGGCTGGCAGGAAGGCAGGCAGTTTCAAAATTTCCCCTCTCCCCCAGTCACTGGCTCCCTGATGCATTTCTCAGGATTAATTCAGAACTGAGTCTGGAGTATCTGAAGTGAAATATTTGGCTCTACAATTTAATTCTAGTCAGCTCGATTGGAAAAATATGGATGACCACTAGTTAGAAACAAGCAGTCAAGAGTTCTTCTGTATGCCTTTCAGACCAAAAAATTCTTACAGCATAGAGTCATGGTCATCTTACTTTTGACATTTGTTATGGCCTTTCTTAAGAGAATGTAGTTCAGTGGAGGGATGCAATCGCTTAAGTGTAGCATAGACCTGCCAACAGATGTCAGGATACACAGACTAACTTCACATATTAGACAAATTTGATTTTTAATATATCATATAAGCCTGGTTACTGTTCTTCGTGATGATACTTTCAAGAATCTTGCCAGTTAAATCTTATTTAAAGTTTAATGGCTTTATGAGTTGTTGGACCAAAGCAATGGAATTCTAAAGATCTGTTGATCCTGTGGGATCACAAAATTATGAAGGAAATGACAAGTAGGAAAGCATGCATTAAGGAGTATTCTTTTATGCAAAGGTAGTTTATCTAAAAAATTAATTTAAAAATTAAGTAAATAGAAGCCCAATGTGATATATAATTGTTTAATTATACAATTAATGAATTATAATTAAGGGACAGTGAGAACAATCAACCAGTGGAACAGCTTGCCTTCAGAAAGTGTTGGTGTTTCATCACTGGGGGATGAATCACTTAATTATTTTAAGCAGGGACTGGACAGCCACCTATCTGAAATGGTTCAGGGTCTTCTGTACCATGCTGCTTAAGCAGGGGGTTGAATTAGAAGACCTCCAAAGTCCCTTTCAACTCTGATATTCTAATTATATGAGCAATGATGGAGATAATCCTGGGTAAATGTAACTGAATATAATAGGGTTTACTTTTGAGTAAACACATATAAGCTAATGCTGCAAATTTAAGAATAATCAATATTCTCAGCAAAGAAGTAAGATTCATATATACTACCATACATACTACTCCAGTCTAATTGTATATTTTGATGAGTTACATCAAAGTCATATATACTTCCCCTCTTTATAATTATCTTGTTTACTGAGAATGTATTCTGAGAATAAAGGCTACTCAGCTATAGGTTGAATTTGTTTTGTCCATCCTACATGGCTTTTCAGACCTAAACATTTATAGCAATTCAAAATGAAATTAATCTAATTTAAGATACCAGCTTAACTTCCAGCCATTTATGGAAGCAAGATTAGTAATACATTAGGATTGTTGTATAACTAATGCCTTGGTTACTTATTGTTGACATGGTTCATTTATATGTGAGCCAAAATTGTCCTTGATCTTCCATTTTCCTTTTTTCACGATGGTCCAAAATAATCAAGCCCTTAAAAAGGAACTTATGCTCCTTAAAGTGAAAATAGACAGACACAAACTTCAGCAATAGTTAGAACTGCAGAAGAAACAATTGCTGCCAGCCTGCTTTCCTTGAGGACCTTTATGCCACACGAGCCAGAAAGAGGTCAGTGAAAATATCCAAAGACCCCTCACATCCTGAACATAAGTTGTTTCAACTTCTTCCCTCAAAACTATACTATAGGGTATTGTACACCAAAACAACGACACAAAGGACAGTTTTCCCCACCCACCTGCATGCCATCACTCTGCTAAACAACTAATTCCCACAACACTTGCAAACAATCTAGTAGAGCTGTATTACTATTATTCTTCTCATCTTTCCTATTACCTATTTTCTTATGCCCTATGACTATAACTCCTATGACTATGATTTCTATAGGGGAGGGAATAAAAGCAATGGATGGTTTTGCAAAGAAAGCTGTGTTTGTTTTTTTCAATGAGAAATGACTTTACCAGGATTCTATTTCCAATGCTTTCTAATTCTTCAGTGCTGACCAAAGATTTCCTAAAAGTAGGATAATATACATGTATTATACTTTTCATTTATAGTTAATGCAAGACAGAAAATTATTTTCCCATTTGTGCTGTGGATTCATGCCCTTGAGTTCAACTGTAGATTCAGCAAATCAGTCTGAAATGAAGCATGCTGTTTTCTAAATTATGATTTACATTAATTGAAATACTGCTTGTGCCAGTGCACTATTAAAATGAATTTAAACCATGCATTTAGAAAACAGCATGCATATCCTACATGTTGGCATTTGTCACTCATTGAAGGTGCCCATGAATTGTGCATAGTCTTATTTATTGTCATTTATATCCACTTATATTTGTTTTTTTTTTATTCTTGGGAATTCTTAAATTATCAATTGTATGAACTGAAAATTCGACGGCAGCATTCAGAACAAACTGATAAACTTTAGAAATTAGGGCTTCCATCTTTGTTCAGGTACTGCTGGAAAATTTCAGATGAAATGGCATTGATTATTCAGAGATAAAACTTGTGGTCTTTGTTCTCAAAACATTTTCCACTTATTTTAAAAACTGGCAAGTGGCTTTCTTTTTCTTGTTTTAAATTATATTATAATTTAATAATTATTAATATAATAATAATAACTATTATACAGATAGCCCTCAGCTTACATCCATTCATTTAGCAACTGTTTAGGGTTACAATGGCACTGTAAAAGGTGACTTATGACCAATCCTCACACCTATAACCAAGTGGCATATCTTTACAATGGCTGCAGCATCCCAGGATCACATGATTAATATTAAAATATGAGCTAAATGTCAGATGTTTGATACTGATTATTGTCAATACAGTGAAATTGTATTTATTTGTTCAATTTATACAACACTTTTCTTCAGGAAGATTAAGGTGGTGTATATAAACCATCATTCTTCTCAGGTATAAGCAAATTACTTTCTTGAAATGAGCCAGTATCTCTCATTTATGTTCATTATTTTTCATTTAGCTTCTGGATTGTAAACCAGTTAAGTTCATGATGCTCAGCAATTACCCATTTCTTTTTTTCTGGTTCAGGAAAAAAAATCAAATGCCAAAGAGATTTACTATGTTTATCAAGATTAAAAACATTATTATAAAAACATTATTATATACAGAAATCTTACCAACTGAAGAACATTTTAGAAACTTCCAGAGAAGCACAAACAACGTTTTCCAAGGTAAGTTTTTATATTCATGAATCAGACGTAAAATTTAGTACAAACGAGGCCTAAATTTGCTCTTAAGAATAGTATACAATTATTCTCTACTCTCCACTTATAAAAATAAAAAAATAATACACCCCAAATATTAAATCACAGGTTTTTGAATTTCAAAATTGTGCAGTTAGAATTGAACTGTGGATGACATAGAACAGCATATCTATTTAACAGCTTCAGTGGAGAACAATAAACCAGTGGAATGGCTTGCCTTCAGAAGTTGTAGCTGCTCCATCACTGGATGCTTTTAAAAAGAGACTGGACAGTCATTTATTTGAAATGGTAGAGCATGGGCTTGAGCATGGGCTTGGACCAATTCTGTTATTCTAAAATTGAAGCAGTCTTTTCCAATGTCTTGTTCTTCCAATTCTCGTAGTTTCCAGTTACCAATAGGCAATTCCAATAACTATAATAATATTTAGTAAACATCCAGGTAAGAAAGACTAGGCATAAAAGAATTCCTCTGCAAGATCTATTCAAATGATTATATGGACATCAGAGTAGATTTGGCACTTCTCAGAATCTGTCTTCTTCTCAAAAATCGTATTTATGCAAGCAAAAAAATAAAAAAATCTGTTGTCCACAATCCAATACTTGAAAAGTGATAAATGTGGAATGTTAAAAGAAGACATCAAGTTATTTTAATACTGCTCATAATTTTTAGTGATTTTTTTTTTAATCTTGAGAGCCTTTCCAAGATAACATCAACAGACTTCCCTGGAAGGGATATGTGCAAGCCATGTAAATTAAAGCCTCTGAGTTTCAAACTGGAATTGACTGTTACCTGCTATGGAACTGCCTTAATTTTTTTTAGTAAGAAACAATGAGTTTTGATTTACATGAAAGTAGATTTCAGCTAGACTTCAGGACAATTTCTTAATGGCAAAAACAATTCAGCAATTTTATTCATCTATTGAATTGCTTAACTAGAAGATACTGAACTTTGCTGATGCTCCAGAAGAAATATAGTCAAGATCGTTGTCCCTTGTTTTCTCTTTAGCTGAGCAGATAGTTCACTACTGGTACAACTCCTGCCTTGGTTCTGGAAGTTTTCTCTCCTTTCCTGAAATGAAAACATTGTTTGCTTTGCAACCTATTATGAGGGGCAACTTTGTTGTGGTAAATACATCTGCTTCTTTTTCAAGAATATGAAGAGCAAACTCAACAAGAAAAGAATAAAAAGGTTTGTGCTGATTTTTATCACTCATCTATTGACCAGCTGGAGAGATTAAAAAAGGAAGATGAAGATATTCATGAAGACTTCCATAGAACAATGGAAAAATACTCTTCTGATTTGTGAGATGAAGCTTTATGAAAGGAATATTTTTGCTCAGAACATAGAATAATTATTTCTAAAGATGAAAGAAAAGATTCTTTGAGAACAAAAATGGAGTTATATGCAATTGCTACGTGTGAATATCTCTCTGGGTGTACTTTTCTGTTGTTAAGAGAAAAAGAGAATAATCTGGAAAAGAGGATTAAAAAAATAATAATCTGAAATACTGCTTCATCGTACGTAACAGGAAGTTGAAAAAACCTTCCCCCATTTCATGTTATCAGTGAAAACTATTTTTACAGCTTAATTAGTTCATAATATTCATGGATCTCCATATAAATTTAGAAATGATGCAATACTGGGGACAGGGTTCAGGAACACCATGGGAAAAAAGCCAATAGAAGTTGACTTTAGATATCCTGTCATTTCTCTGCAAGCCTTAGATGTTATAAATTAGAAGGTTGGGCAGTAAGAGTTTTCATTCCTTTCAGTTTTGTGGTATGCCTAAGACCAGTTCATGAGGGGTTTTTTTTGCCTAGGCTAGAGCAAAGGAGAAAGTGATGTTTTTACTATAGAGTAGAAGTAATATGTATATATTGCAATGGGTGGGTTTTCTGGGGCTGTGATATTAACTGATTGCTTTCTTTGTGTACGAATGGTACACAGGACCAGTTTTTCATTAAAGTTAGTGCCTAAACTGCCATATCAAATGTCTAGGGACTAGGTAATTGATAACATATTCAGATTCCAAGTCATTGTAAATCCCACTTGTTTAAACGGGAAAGTAGGCATTATATGTTTACTTGTTAGTTAGGCAACCTTTTCCTTCACCACACAAGTCATTTCAGAATATTGTATTTGTATTCCTTATGACACCATCCTGAAACCTAATAATAATTCCTATATTATGAGGTACAGACTGAAACATCTATGATTTTTTAAGAGCCAGTTTTTCAATTTCTCTACAATAGAACTGGAACATTTTAACAATTTTCAACAATGTAAGCAAACCATCCCACTATGAAAAGATAGAGGGGGGAAGCAGTTACAAACATTCTACAGATCTGTCTCATCTTTGCTGACACGTTTGGTTTGGATTTGGAAAGAGTTTGAGTTGAACTGCCAAGTGCTTTCTACAAACAGTCATTTTTGGTGATTGTTCGCTTCATCAGTGCTATATTTGGGCTGGAAAGTAAAGCTGGATGAGGAGAAAAAGTCACTGCAGTACAACAGGAAGGTCTCAAGCAGATGACATTATACACAAGGAAGAAATAACTTTAAAAGCTCTGGGTAAATATCCACATTATCCAGCTAATGCTTTTTCCCATGACATCATACTCAAAGTAGTCTGTATATTATAGACTATACACTGAAGAAAAAGAAATCTTCTACAGGGTAGAAACATAGTACTGAATATACCCAAATGGATGATTGACAAAGTATGGGTGTTGATGCAAACCATTACAAATCTCCAACTTATATGTGGGATCTCAGCAAATTGCTTTGAATTAAGAGGTAAGAATGAATATATATTTGGAACACTAAGTATGAATAAATGAGGAAGAAAGATATTAGAATAAGTATTTTATTTGGAAGTAATATGTTTGTAAAGTAATGTGTTTTGCTCAGGGAAGTAAAATGTGAATCCATGGGAGACTTGACTAATGTTCAGTAAATCATTCTAACCAATTTAAATTGGTTCACAGAAAAAGGGCTTTCTTTTTCTTTTTTTCTTTTTAGAAAGGAGAAAATCAGATTTGTCAAATGGGGCTAAGTGGGGCTTTTAAAGCAAGTTAGCAACATATTGTTATATGCTGATCAGTATTGTAATAATGACACTGTTTCTGTTAACCTGAAGTAAAACAAGTAGAATTACAAGAATAATCTACACACAACTGTCTGTAAATATGGTATACAGAAATGAGTAGAAATAAGTATTTACATTGTTCTTTGTATTTGGGTCACTGCTATTAATTATGTATTTAGGGCACAATCTGTTCCTTGCAGAAGTGATCATTAGTACTATACTTCAGATGAGAGTCTTAACACATGAACATTCAGAAATGATGCCTTTTAAATTTTCATGTTGATAATGCAATAAATTAACCCTTTGCAAGTTTACTTAAAATGGGTGCTCCAACCCTGGATATTTTAAAAGAAGATATTGGGCAATCCTTTGTCTGAAATATATCGAATATTCTGCAGAGGATTAGACTAGATGACCTTCAAGAGCTTTCAACTCTGTTATCCTTTACTCTGTTAAAATAGTTTTAGTATATGTGTTTACTGAATGCAATAAGGCTTTTAAGTAAATATGACATTTTAAATATTTTCAAATATTACAGAATCCAGATGATAGGAGCCAGGCTCTTAGTCCTATATCCCTTTCCAACTTCATTTCTTCCTGTTCACTATTTCACTGCAGCTTCCATGGAATCTTATAGGTTTTGCTTTGTATTAGTGAAGATAGAAAGAAGGGAATCTGAACTGAATTACATCAACTTTGAAGGAAGATATTATAAGTAGAGGGCATTAAGGTTACATTGAAGCTTTATCATTATCTTATTTGGGTTAGGCTGAGTTTGTGAGTCTTCTGTTTGGCATTGCTCACAAATGGTGATCTTTCTCATTTTTATTAAAGTTGCAATATGCAATGAATTAATTGACAATAAAAAGATATTGAAAAAAAAGGAAATGTAAACTACTTGAATTCTGTATGAGAGCACTAAATTTATATTTGGACAGAACCAAATTTCATTTCATATTCTTATAATTCTCAAAGCACAGATTTAATGTTTCTGTTTCTTGCAGAATCTGCACCTACATAAAGACTGACATTCTTATTCCTCTTAAAATAGTTGCCTCTCAACAGGCTTGGGAATAAAATCTTCCTCAGCACTCAAGGAAGCCCAGGGAACATAGCCTATTAAAATTGCAGGTCTCAGGTGGAACTTTAAATATAGTTCTAACATATTAAGAAAATATCACATCAAACTTCCTCTGTGCCAGCTTGCTCATTTAGCTTAGTAGCAAAACCTGATCATTAAAAAGAGGGTTATAGAAATAATTCCATAACACAATCTAATATAAATATTGCTAAATACTAACTCTCAGCATTTGTCTAAGTTGAAGCCCAGGATGGTCATTATTAAAATAATACCTGACAGAGCTGGAAGTTTCCAAGTTAAAAAGCACACTCTGGTGAGTCATCTTCAACTTTTTATTACAGATTTCCTATTGCTTTTCTTGGTGATTGTTCAGCAGTTCTTGCATGCATGTAAAGTTAACTTCTGGATCTTTGTTCTAAAGGGTTTGAGGAATAAGTCACATAAAAGTAATTGATCGTGATTTTAACTATGATTTTAAATACTGTTTTTCCTCATGAAAGATTAAATTTTAGACAACATTTTAGAAAAGTATTTCCTATAAATGCTATAATTTTTAACACAAGTAGACATTTGAGCAATTTTCTGTGGCAATTATTAGAGCTCAGACTGGAAAAGAATGGATGAAGCAGTAGTATTGTTAAGTTTCAGTATAGTAAAATGTTTAACTGTATTATTTGGTAACAACATGATATTTTGGTTGCAAAACATTTCGTGTTTCCTTTCAAAAGCAAAAAACATAAAAGACTTTTGATTCACTGAAAGAAGCAGTCATTATTGAATGCTTTTTTAAAGGCTTCTGAAGATGACTTGAGACTGCTCAAAACTAATGCAAATTCCAGAATATATGAGAAATTGAGAAAATACAATATTATAGCTTGAAAAGAACTATAGCTGGGGAAGAATAATTATAACCGTCTTGCAAAAATAATTTGTGTTCCTTACTAAAGATCAACTCACACTAAACTCAATTATGCAAAGGTGCTGCACACCCATTGCAGATGAGTATATAACTAGAATTGTCCACGGCTACAATCGTGACTAGCCATCCATTTCTTTTTCTTTTTTCTTTTGTCTCTTCATATTGAGAAGAGGCACAAATATAAAACAAGCCTGAAGTTCAGTTCTCTGATATATTCCTATTTTAAGTTGTAAGATTGGACTCAACATACAATTTACAAAAGCCATGCAGCAGTCTCCTAAAGCACTTAATCAGAGCTGAGGGGTGTCATTTGGCATTTGACTGAATTTCTAGGGGCCTTATTCTAAAGATTAGGCAGGGCTTAGGCAGGGGTGGGATTCTACAGGTTCACACCTATTCATTAGAACCGGTTGTTATCATTCTAAGCAGTTTGGAGAACTGGTTGTTAGAAGAAATTACTGGCCTAATCCTGTAAGGAAGGCAGGAAGGAAACATTCTGGTGTTGCTTACAGAAACTGCCTCTCCGTTAACCCTTTTTACATTCTTGGCAGGACTAGATTTCCTGTCTCAGGAACCTCTCTGAAGTTTTTTACCCCTCCTTTGTTGGTACTTTGCTTGTGTGGAGTGACCATTCAAAGTTACAATGGCACTGAAAAAGTGACTTATGACCATTTTTTACACTTACGACTGTTGCAGCATCCCCACAGTCATGAAAGGCCAGGAGATGAGATGCATGCCTCGATGTGAGTGATATTGAGTTGGCCACACCCAGCCAGTCACATGACCACCAAGCCATATCCACCAACTAAGCCACGCCCACAGAACTGGTTTTTTAAAAAATTGAATCCCACCCCTGGGCCTAGGTTAACTTTATATTTACTTGTAATTAAATCATTATATGCAATTCATACATATTTTTAATTATGTGGCATAAAGTTGTCAGCTCTGTATATTTAAATATTTTTCTACTTTCAATCATGTTAGAAATTTCAGACAAGTGTGAGTCTTTATAGTGGCCCCAGAAATAAAGCCTTCAAGAGCTTCATGCACTGGCCTCATGTCTGGCATATAGGATTAGGATAGGAGGGAATGCAGGTTTAAGTCCATACAGAATCTTGTAGATATGCACAAAGATACAATTTGAAGTTCTTAGTTTATTCATCCACATTAACTTTTTTTTAAATAATAAATAGAAGACAATTGGAAATGTACCCAGTCAAATAGATTTTTCAAAAATCATTTTTATTCTACACAGAGATGTCAGGATAGAACAAGAATTAGCATAAATCATGATTTGTATTTTATATAGAAACCTGTAACATGTTATTTATACTGTTCAGTCCTCCATGGTCTGAAAATAAACAGAAATCTGTTTCTTTTTTCCATTACTGTTCAATCAGACTGAAATCAGAAATTTCATTATGAGAACAAAAAATAGTGCCGATGTAAACAATCTGTTTCTTTCCACACAGCCCCATTTTAAAAAAATGAATAAGCCTTCACAAACCCTTGAAATATTTAATTTTATTGAATGGATTTTTGGAGTAGGTTGGAATTTCGCAAAAGCCAGTTCCAAATTTTTAATATTTGTAATGGTCCTAGACTTGTAGAAATAGGCATCATTCTAAATTATAATGGATAGCTATACAGATAGCATATAAATTTAATAATAAATAAAAATAAGTAAAAATGAGAATTATATAAAAATGAATCTTTTGGAATATTTCAGCCTGTAAAAAAAATCCTGTCATTCTTATCAGAATGGAATGCCTCAAATAATATTTGTATGACAATAGCAATGTAGAAATTAAACTATTAAGACAAGGAATGTTGATTGACCATATGATGACTGACCTCCTCCCACACACACACATTCTCGTACCCCAGTAATGGTTTTATAATTTAAAAAAAACCCATCGTAGTTCATGTATCAGTATTGTACAGAGGATGTTGGAGCTGCATGCATAGCTTCTATCTAAACCAACTTCTGACTGAGCTGTTCTTTATATTAACATACATTAGAAATATAAGTTTCATTCCCATGCTAAGGGTGAGATAGTAAATGCAGTATTTAGTGGACTACATTAGCATAATGTTCCGATAAAAATTATCCTTTATCATATCTGATAAAGTGTGCCCAAACTTTATTCTTGAAGAACTTTGCATAGCTTCATCTAATACGCCAGTTTCATCCTTTCCTAGTTTGGGAAACCCTTTGGACAGTCATTCATGCCCCAGCATGTTATAGCTTGACTATTGCAATGCACAAGATGCAGAGTTGTCATTGAAACCCACTCAGATGTTTAAACTGACCCAGAATGCAGTGGTGTGGGCAGTGATGAGCATTCCTTAGCATGCCCATGTGAAACTTGAACTCCATAACTTGTGTTGATTATCAGTATGCTTCTGGATGTTTTTCAAGATACTGTTTGTGACCTATAAAATGCTACAGAGCAGAGGGTTATCTAATGCAGGGGTCTCCAACCTGTGAGCTATGGCTCACTACACATCTGCAGTATATTCACAACTGGGTGGCATGAGTGGCTGGCTGGTGCATGCATGCACGCACACAGCCCCATTTGCACAAGTATTGCAGGTGCTCACAGTCCCACTTGCACAAGCCACAGGTGCTCGTGCATGCACTTATCCACAAAAACATCCCTTCTTTCCCACTACCCCCTGTTTTGGGCCACCAACTTGGCAATGTTGGAGAACTCTGATATAAGGAACCATCCATCTCCCAAGGTGTCTAATTCCAAGGAATAAAAAATATTGATACAATTAATAACTATGTTTAATGCTGCTGATTGCTTTGTGCCTCATGCTTACTAGACTTCAAGTAAATTGAAGTACCTTAAAATATTGTCCCAATAAGTTTCTAGACCCTGTGTGTAGATCTCTTTGTACTTCAAACAGATCTAATCATGGCAGGTTTCCTGAATATTATACCAATGCAAACATTCATTTGCACTTGTGTTCTATAGCTTAAAATACCAAACGTCAGTGCTTCCTGTTCTCCCTTGCACAAGAACAGTCTAGAGGAACAGTCTTAGACAGGTTACAGTCAACAATGCCTTATTCATGTGCAAAAATTGAAAAGTACATTCATTTATGGAGTATCAAATAAGGTGCCCTTGACTGCTCTTGGCAAGGAAACCAGAATGTACAGCTGGAGGGTGCTCACCAGTGCTGAAGTTCCAGGCTTTGGGCCAGTCTTTTGGCATTTTTAATTATTGCTAAATTTGTCATTAGCTTTCACAATTTGATTGCTTCACTATTCTGGTACAGTTAGACCAGTGTTTCTCAACCTTGGCAGCTTGACGTTGTGTGGGCTTCAGTTGCCAGAATTATGAGAGTTGAAGTTCACATATTTTCAAATTGCTAAGGTTGAGAAATACTGAGTTAGATCTTCATTGCCAAAGGAACTTTCATGGTTCCTTGAAATTTCTACTGGGAGCTGTCCCAGGTACTGGCCTGAATGACCCAGAACTCACAGGAATTATGATGCAAGGGCTTCCATCTTCCTTTTTCACAAGATATGTCTCTGCTACTAAAACACAGGAGAAATCCTGCTGGGTACCCAATTAAACCTAGTGTCATGTTCAAAATATCAGGAACTACCATGTTTCTCCAACAATACAACCTCCACCAATAGGAAGGCCCAGCATGTTTTATTGGCATAAAATCAAATGAAGCCCCTCCTCCCAAATTAAGGCCTATATTAAACATGAGAAATGGGGGGAATGGCAGGGGGGGCTTGCCGTTAGAAAATTCTTTTGTTGCATGCCCAGATATGGTGCTGCCTGCGTTGACTTTGGTGTTGGTGGGGCACTTCGTATTGGGAGACCTTCCTACACCATTGCTTTCTCTTCTCCCTTGCTGCTATGGTGTTTAGAACAATGCCGCGGCGTTTGGCGTGGCCACGCACAGCCAGCCAGGGCTCCTCCCTGAAACCAGAGTCCGGCAGAGACACTCGGCTTCAGGCACTCCTGTTGGCGCCTTCCCTTCGCCTTCAAAGGCAAAGCCAATTCTTTTCACCCTACTACTGGCACAACAAAGCCTCCCCTGCCCGAGAGGGCAGCCCAACCCCACGTGGGGAGGCGAATCTCCCAGGGCCACAGCGCAGGATCGTCCCACTCCGGAAGAAGCACCCAGCTACCATCCCTGCCTGGTGCCGGGCAGAACGTGAAGAGCTTTGCCTGGGACACCCAGCGCAGCTGACAGGCAGCCCTTCCTGCCCAGCAGCAGAGCTCTTGCCAAGGCAGCAAGCACCTCCCCACTGGACCCCCTGCCAGGGCTGCACCAGAGCCTTGTGGGCTGGACAGAGCCAGGAAAGCAAGCCACGGGTGCGCACCCATCTGCCAAGCAAAACAGCCGACCTGAGCTTGGCTTCCTTCCCAAGTCCCTCCAGTGCGAATCCAAAGGGGCCACTGGGAGAGACCACCCGAGGCAGTGAAAGCACACACCCATCCATGGACAGGGAGGCAAGGTGACTCGTCCTCCTCCTCCTCCAAGCTGAGCCCCGCCCAGTCAGTGCCTCTGCCTGATGCCCATTCTGCTGCAGCGTTTAGAGCTGCCGGCACATTTGGAGATGCACGGGGATGGGATGGGCGAGGGGTGGAAAGGACTGGCAGCTTCGGGCTCTCTCCGCCGGCCAGGGAAGCAGCGCTGCCATTACCTTGCCTCCCTGTCTATGGATGGGTGGGCGCTTATCACTGCTTCAGGCAGCCTCTCCCGGTGGCCTCTTCAGATTCACGCTGGAGGGACTTGGGAAGAAAGCCAAGCTCAGGTCGGCCCGGCTCTTTTGCTTGGCAGGCAAGTGTGCACCCAAGGCTCGCTTTTTTGGCTCTGCCCAACCCGTACGGCTCTGGCACAGCCCTGGCAGGATGAGCAGAGGGTCCAGTGGGGAGGTGCTCACTGCCTTGGTGAGAGCCCCACCACTGGGAAGGAGGGCCCGCCTGTCAGCTGCGCTGGGCACCCCAGGTGAAGCTCTTCATGCTCTGCCTGGCACCAGGTAGGGATGGTGGCTGAGTGCTTCTCCTGGAGGGGCGATCCTGCGCTGCGGCCCCAGGAGATTCATTTCCCCACGTGGGGTTCGGCTGCCCTCTCAGGCAGGCGAGGCTATGTTGTAGTAGGGCATTGTTTTAAAAATATTTGGCTTTACCTTTGAAGGCAAAGGGAAGGCGGCAACAGGAGCGCCTGAAGCTGAGTTCTCTGCCAGGTTCCGGTTGCAGGGAGGAGCCCTGGGTGGCTACGTGTGGCTGCGCCAAACACCACGGTGCTGCTCTAAACGCTGCAGCAGCAAGGGTGAAAGGAAAGCAACGGTGGCGGAAGGTCTCCTGATACGAAGTGCCCCACCAATGCTGAAGTCAACATCCAAGCCGTCGCTGCCACCCACCCAAGGTTGCAAGGGGGGGGGGAAACTAAGCCACCCCTGAAAAATGGCCTAGCCATTTTTTCTGGGGTCAAAAAAAATAAGACCCAGCCTTATCATTTGAGAAACACGGTAGTAGGGGAGCAGATATCCTTCTGGGGTCAATATGTTCCAAAGTACTACCATAGAGAAGGCCAAGCTTCATATCCCAGTGGGTAAGTCCTTGAACAAACTGACTTATGACCTGACAGAGGCCCCAGACTAGAAGCCACAAGAATTCTAATGCCTCACTTAGGCATTAAAGCTGGCTGGGAGATTTAGAGCCAGCCATTCTCTCTCGGCCCAACTCACCTCAAAGGCTTGCTATTGTGGGGAAAATAGGAGGTAGAAAGAATATTGTGTGTGTTCATTGCCTTGAGTTATTTATAAACAAACAATTAGCAAAACAATGTTCCCAATTTACAACTTTTGCAGGAAGTTCATGAAGATACAATGTTTCTTGATATTGACGATCCTGAGGAATAGATTCTGGAAGAAACTGGAAGGAAACTTCTTTAATAGATTGCTGGCTCCTTGCCATTATTTGCAGATCATACGAAAATACTTCCTTGAGGATTATTTGTACTCCTCAGGATCATGTTATATATTCAATGTTTTCAAACATCAGAGTGAAGCAGGATTATTTATTAATCTCTATTTTGTTTAACTTTTATATCAGTTCATGGGTCCAAGCAGTTTCTGATCCTAGCTTCCATCCTCTCCCCATCCACAATGGCTAACAGACGAACACTGTCCTGCTATATGCTACAAGAAGCCCTCCAGACTCTTGCTTTTTCCTATTATTCTAAAGAAAATGTTATTTGAGATTTTTTAAATTATTATCCTTTTCAACATTTATCAACATATGATTACAGAACAGAAGATATAAAATAGAGCAATTTCAAACCTTGGGTGGGGTCTTGAGGACAAAGATTATATACTGTATGCTGTGGAATCCAGAAATATGTGACTCTGTGCCCAAATTGTCATTCTTTCCCAAAATGACGATTTGTATATCTTCTCTGCAAGTGGGGTTTTTCAAGGTAAGAGAATGGCAGTGTAATATTTCACCTGCAAGTACTCTTTCCTTTTGGAAGCATTTCAATTTAAGGGCTAGCTTTGGGGTCTCAATATACCTGCAGAGCCAGTCTTTGACTGGAGGAAGTTCATGAGTAGAATTGAGCTAGCTTAAATTGATATTTTTTCCTTAAATAACTATGTCGTAGTACTTAAATACAAATGATGAATTTCCTCATCACCCAGTCTCATTTTGAGTTTTACAAACTAAGACTAGTACAAAGTTATTTTACCTTTTAGTGAAAAGGTAGAATAACTCATTTTTCATTTTTTCCTTCCTAATATAGAGTCTCAGATGCCTAAAAATGTTTTGTTCATCTCAAATACCAATAGACAGTTTACCCCTAATTGCTTTTATGGTCCTTCCCTCTTACAACACATATATCTTGATTTATATGTGGTTTTAGTTAATGTATTTATTTATACTTAAGAAATTTGTCCAGCCAGCATGACTTATAATAGTCTTCATTTAGAGAGTACAATGGGACTGGGCAAATCAATTGTTAAGTGAAGCAGTTGTTAAATGAAACCATGACTGTGAGTATGTTTTACATACCAACAAAATTCATCAATCTGAGGATTGGTCACAAAATTACTTTTTCACCACTATTATAACTGCAAATGGTTGCTGTACAAGGCAGTCAATAAATAAGGACTACCTTAATGTATTTATTTGATAAATTTATATAACTGTCCATCTCACACATGTGACTCACCTTGAATGGCAGGTATAAAAATTAAAAATACAAAATGGCACAACAAAATAACCATAAGAATCATTAAAACATTAAAACCACTTTTAAAAAACTGTTAAAACTTTTTGTTTTTGTTTTTTTAAAAAACAATCTACAGTAGAGACTTCAAAAGGCCATTAAATATTCATTTGGGAGGGCAAGATAAACCTGCTCATAATAAATGACTATGGCAACCTTTGATTTCCTTTCATGTTGAATGATGAAAAACCTTTCTCATTTGCAGCTATTTAAAGAGATGAATAAAACAAAATAAAAGTCTATTCTATCTGTCAGCATCAGGACATGCCATCTGGTAAATATAGGAAAACTACATTGCCCACTTGTTTATTCAATCTGTTGTGATTTAATTATTAACTGATTTTCCCCCACATATTTTTCTGACTGAAACCCAGAATGCTTGGGACTATGTCAAGATCTGCATAATATCATTGGCTTTGATTTTATTTTTTAACATGAAGTAGATATGAATTGAATGATCTTTTCCCTTTTAATGTTTTCTGATTAGATACAAATTAGATTTCATGCATAGAATGCATAAGCCAATCTGGTGAAAGATGTATGACCCCTTTTAAAGTTCACTATTTTGCAATTTTTCCATTGTTGAATATTCTCCTTGCACAGTTGGCTTCATATACTGTATCCTGACAGGAATTCCTAACAATAGGGTAAGGAAGAACAGGCATAAAGGGAAAGTGTTTTTTTTATAAAAGCAGAGGATTTCATCAGTATAAGTGCTTAATTGAATCAAATATACAACTGAAGCCCCATTGGTTTTAGTGGCAGAAAATACTTTTGCAGTATATTTGTATTTGTTTCATTGTTTAGAAGTTGTATCATTATGTGTTTTCCCAAGGTTGATGAAGATTTATTCTGCACCAAATCTGCAATATTTAAGAGCAAGTTAAGATCATGTAAGAATGTATTTACATTCCAAAATTATTTTAGAAATTCTGTTTGGGATCTTCATACTACTACTACAGGCCCTATAGTACCTATATATAATGCCCTATTGTACCTATATATATACATAGGTACTACAGGGCCTTCACAACAGGACACCCAGCTTAGGAATTTGCTTTCTAGCATCATCATAAAGGATAACTGGGTTTTAGCCTCTGCCCTAGTTTTTAAAAAAGTTTGAATTGTGATGGATTAAACATACAATGTATTTGTTCATAAGACAATTTTTATCATCCTTCAACTTTTATTGAGAATGCTAAATACTGCATTAAAAATTATCACAGTCCAAACAAATCTAATTCTGAATTAGCGTTGATGACAAAAGCAGAATGGATGATGCCAAAATGATAACCCTGAAAATATAAATTAAATAAAATAAAAGCAGAACTTAAGTCAATGATTGTTTCAGAAAGCATATTACAAAGGAGTAGCATATCCCTCAGAAGTTTATTTCATAACTCCATTTTCATAATTCATAATTTTCAGAACAATAAAGTAATGATTTACTGAGCTCCAACAGCATTATTTTAAGTAGTGGTCCAGCTGCATGGCAATAATGGCAAATAGACTTTTAAATTATATTATTTACGCATTTCCATTTCTCCCCCTTCCCACCCCTACAAGATCTAATGCCCACACTTATATAAGTATGCATTGGTGCTGATCGGGGAGGAAGGGAGCTCTTTCCCAGTGCAATTTATATAATTTCTTGCTAATGGCAAACCATAATGGTTTTACATAATAATACAGTGTATCTATTAGCTTAAAGAAAATCCCAATATACTTGTATTTATTTTTTCATTGATGTGCCACATAGTAGGAGACAGGATGTCTATGTCCTTGATACTATTATATTAACTGAAAAAAGTTTTAAGTCTAGGATTAAAGTTTTATTTCTTTGTTAATCTAGTAATTGAGTTAATAAATGCATTATGAGACACATTTTTAATTCGATCAACAAACTTGCAACAAATTAAAGGTACATGTACTCACTACTTTCAGTACTCATAGTGGGAGTCATAATGCATCATCTGTAATCAATAGCAATCTCACAAATATGATCAAAAATATAGATTGGATACGTGGACAACAAACCACCACAATAAAAAAGGACCAATTAGAGAATACCCACAAAACCATCAAAAACATTTTCAAAGGAATCCAAATCTCCAGAAAGAAGAAAACAATAACTCATTATTCTTCCTGGATAACCTGATCAACAGAGACTAAAATGGCAAACTAGAAAGACAAATGTAACAAAAAAAGAAAAACAAAAAACATGCACACCAATTGGGTGCTCCGTGACCAAAGTAATAACCAACCTTCCACAAGACAAGCTGTATAAGAACTCTACTCAGACGAGAACAGAAACATTGCAACAACACTAAACAGCAGAAAAAAGAAACTACATTTTCAAGAATTGGACGAACAGGACACTGCAAAAGATGAATTCAATTCTGAACATCAGAAAAAGGAAACAGATCTTCTGTATAATATCTTCAGCAAAATGGATCTCCATTCAACTTCATCAAAAAGTGCCTGACATTCAACCCAATATAGCACAAACAATAAAAGCTGTAAAAAGAATAAGATGGATCTTGACAGACTAGAACACTGGGCCATATCTAACAAAATGAAATTCAGTGTAAAGAAAAGTAAAGACCTTAGGCAAGAAAAACCAAAAGTACACATATAGACTGGGTGAAACTAGACTCAATAGCAGTAACTGTGGGAGGGATCTTGGACAACCAGCTAAATATGACCCAACAGTGTGCAGCAGCAGCAAAAAAAGGTAATGCAATCCTGAATTGCATTAACAGAGGGATACAATCGAGATCAAGTGAGGTACTAATACCACTCTATAAAGCCTTAGTAAGACCATACCTAGAGTATTGCACCCAGTTTTGTTCACCACATTATAAAAAAGATGTTGAGACTCTAGGAAAAGTGCAGAGAAGAACAACCAGAATGATGAGGGGGCTGGAGACTAAAACATATGAAGAATGGTTACAGGAACTGGGCTTGGCTGGTCTAGTGAAGAGAAGGACCAGGGGAGACATGATAGCAGTCTTCCAATATTTGAGCGGCTGCCATAGAGAGGAAGGGGTCAAGCTATTTTCTTTTTTTTTTAATTTGAAAATACTTTATTAAATACAAAAAGATAAAATATACAAATATACAAAAATAAAAGGTAAAAAGTCATACAAGTAGATATCACAACAATTTCTATAATAAAACTAATTATATTTTTCTCTAATACATTTGATTGTGAGCTAAATATTTCATAATAAATATAAAGTGGCAGTTATTTCCTATATCCTGTAAATTACCTGTTATCTATACTCTATAAAACATAATAATCTATTATAATTATTTGTTCTTGGATTATAATTATGTGTTTTTGCAAATATATTCCATTACTTAATCAAAGAGCAAGGAGGACTAGAACTAACATTTGTAAATTCCTGTCTGTTGGTATATATATATATCATAATATGTTTCGTAGATTCATTTCCCCCCCCCCCTTATTTTATACCATTTATAACCAGTCATACCATTTATCCCAAATCAAATAAAATTCCGAGTCGTCCTTTTCTTTTGATTTTAATGTGAGTTTCTCCATTTTGGCACATTTGTAAATTTTTTGAATGATAAAATGTATAGTCAGTATATTAGGCATTTTCCAGTATTATGCCAGTGAGATTTGTGCCGCTGTAAATATATGAATAATCAAATACTTTACTTTGAGGGATTTAATAATACCCAGGAGGTACAATTTAGGTTCCCACTCCGATGGTCCCACTTGGACCATTTTCTCTATCCAAGTTTTGATCCTGATCCAAATTTTTTTAACCATTGAGCATGTCCACCAGAGATGGAAGAAGATTGATTTCCCTTACATTTCCAACAAATTGGGTTTACTGTTGGATACATTTTTGCCAGTCTAGAGGGTGCCAGATGCCATCTATATATCATTTTATATAAGTTTTCTTTGTAAGATACTGATTTTGTTAATGTAAGATTTCTTTGCCAAATTTCTTCCCTGTCGTCTAGATCTATATTGTGGCCAAAAATTTTTGTCCATGCTATCATTGGTCCTTGCACAATTTCCTCAGCTAATTCATATTCTAGTAAATAATTATATAAATTGGATATCATATTTTTTTTCTGGGCCCAAGAGTATCTTATTGAGTTGAGTATTTTTTGTTTCTAATCCAAATATCTCATTGCTATTTGAAAATATTTCTTGATTTTCTAAATCTTGGATCAATGTAAGTTTCCCTTCTTTATCTAAAATTTGGTGATATTGAAGCTTTTTACTAATATCCATTGTGTTAGGATGGAACATTGCTTCCATTGTTGATAACCATGTTGGGACTTTAATATAATGATTTCTCCTGATATCTGTCCAAGTTTTAATCAAAGATTTACGCAGGGCAAGTCTATAGAAATATGAGTGGCTTTTACTATTCAGGTTCCACAAAAAGGCATGCCATCCTATTTGTAAATCATAACCCTCAAGTGTTAAAATTCTTTTATTTTCCAGTTTAGTCCAATCCTTTATCCACACAAACACCGTTGCTCTATAATAGGTCTCCCATGCAGGGAGTCCAGAGCTGCCTCTGCTTTTATTGTCTTGTCGGTAAATTTTTTTAATTCTTGGTTTCTTGCCTTCTCAAATGAAATTCATAATAATTTTGTCCATCTCTTTAAAAAATTATCTAATAATATTGGGATTGTTTGAAATAAATATAACAATTTAGGTAGAACATTCAGTTTGATTGTGGCAATTCTGCCTAATAATGCGATATGCATTTTACTCCAATTTCCCAAGTCTGTTCCAATTTGTTGTAATACTTTTGTATAATTATCTTCCTTCAGTGTTATCGTTTTAGATCTTAACCAAATACCTAAATATTTGATCTTATTTACAGTTTATAGTCCCATTATTTTCTCTAAGCTATTTTCTAAAGCGCCTGTAGGCCAGGTAAGGAATAATGGATGGAAACTGAACAAGGAGAGATTTAACCTGAAAATAAGGAGAAACTTTCTGGTAGTGAGGACAATTAACCAATGGAACTGTTTGCCCTCAGAAGTTGTGGGAGCATCATCACTTGAGACGAGTAAAGAGATTGGACTGCCATTTATAAGAAATGGTGTAGGGTTTCCTGCTTGGGTGGGGGGTTGAATTAGATGACCTACAAGGTCCCTTCCAACTCTAATTATGTGTTATCTGATAACACTGCCATACATCAAAAACATGAGTCATTGGTGGACTCTGAGCTTTCTTGTTTTCTTGCATATGTTTCATTACCCAACTAGATAACATCATCTGTGCTAGTAGGAGTGCAGGTTGCTGTCAGTTTATATCAAGAAACTGCCAAAGAAGCAAACAGTCCAACCAAAGAATCTCTAAGACCACTCCTACCAACACTGACAGGCAAGCCATTAGAAAATAAAATGAAACAGCAACTGCACTCCTTACTAGCACTGATGGTGTTACCTAGCTTAGGTAATGAAACGTCTGCAAGAAAACAAGCAAGCTCAGAGAGCACCAACGACTCCTCATGACAACCCTGAGCTACAAAAATTATCCTTTATTACTACGTTAAAAGCACCCCAGAAACCACTAACAGACTATTACAATCACATGGAATTAGCATAGCATACAAACCAATTAAAGCCCTCCAAAACATCCAAGCAGTCCCAGAAGAAAAAATGGAAGTCATCTACAACATAGAATGGAAATACTACAGCAGTCATTACTTAGGACAAACAGGCAGAAGACTAGCATAATGCATACATGAACACCAACTAGCAGTCAGAAGACATCATGAAAACTCTTTAATTTCACAATATACGGACAAACTTAACCATAGCTTTAACTGGGAAACTGTGAGCATCCTATATCAAAGCAAGTCCAAAAACAGTAGAGAATTCCTGGAAACCTGGCACTTTGGCAAATTGGCCCTCAGTAGACACATATAAATAAACAACATTTACATACTGTCAACAAGCCAAAAAAGCATTAAAAAGACCAAAACACCTCTCTACCAGCATTCAACACCCACATGAGCAAAGATCAAGGGTCTTCAAACTTGGCAAGTTTAAGACTTATGGACTTCAACTCCCAAAATTCCTGAGATAACATAACTGGAGGAAGAATTCTGGTAGTTGAAGTCCACAAGTCTTAGAGCTCTCAAGTTTGAAGACCTCTGGCATAGATCAACACCAAGATTAACATCAGACCAGCAATCAAGAAGTAAACAATACACAATCAAGGAATTGCTGAACAAGCTAACAGTAAACAGACCAGCCAAAAATTCTGCATTCCCACCAACCCTGATAGGGCAAGGTACTAGAATATAAATTGAGAGCAAACCTCATTCCTTACTAGCATGATGCTACTTAGTTTGGATAATGAAAAGTCTGCAAAAAAACAATCAAGCTTAGAAAGCACGAAGGATTCCTCATTTCATCCCTGAGCTACAAATATTCTCCTTCATCAGAAATACCCTTGCTAGATAATCCTTTGGATCCAACAGAAGAGACTTCCTCCTAAGTAAATAAATATGCATATATTTTCTTAACAATGTGTGACAGCCTGTGTACATTTGTACCAAACTGCCACAGGTTCTTTATTGACTTTTCTCTGAAGTATGAAGTGTATAAGACTTTTCCCCCTCAGAGAAAGTCTGTGGAAAGTGAAGTTCGTAGTTCTGCTTTATATAACGTAAAGAAGAAAAAAAAACCAGATGGATGGCTGTTTACATTTTCCCATCATTGGCAGAGCATGTAGCAGACATTCATTGCAAATAGATTTCCAAAGACTGCAACTATATATAGTTCAAAATACTTTTAACCAGGGGTGGGCTTCAAACATTTTAGCAAAGGGTTCTTTGCCTGGTTGCTGGGTGGGTGTGGCCATGGTGGGCATGGCCTAGTTGGCCTCCTGCACTATGGTGGTGGTAGGGGTTGTTTTTGCTCTCCCCGGGCTCCGGAGGCTTTTCTCAAGCCTCCGCGAGGGTGAAAATACCTCCCTGGGCTCTACATTTCCGGCCTTCCTGAACTTCCGGGAGGCCCGTTTTTCGCAGACCCTCCATGCACGCCCTGCACTTACCTGCATCCAAAACGGGCCATGTGGGGACTCCTGAGAGGGGTGGGATGGGGTGGGCATGGCCAGCCAGGAGTGGATATGGGTTTTTCCAAATTGCACAGAATCTTAGCTAGGGGCTCTTCTGAAGCCTTATGAACCTCCAACAGCCCACCCCTGCTTTTAACTTTATTTTAACAACTACTGAAAATACAAAGGATGGTAATTTGGCCTTGACAATCATTTATTTGCAGTGTTCTATAAGTGTTCTATAAGTATTCTGCAGTGTTCTGTAGGGGCATGCATAAGTGCACCATCGTGCCTCCTATCCCTGTCCTATTGTCCCCATTTAATCATACCCATTTTCTGTATTCTTACTCATGTTTATACTTACAACTATTATTTTGTAAGTGATTGAGAAATCAAATAAATAAATAAAACACATTGGGAGAGGAACTAATTAGATAATGTGTACTAGCCTTCTATAACTTTAGCTCTTGCTTGTCCAGATATATTATGACTACAGCTCCAAGAATTACTGGCTCTGAATTTTTGAAGCACTGGTCTTAACCTATCTGCAGGGAGACAGACTGAAGAGAATTGACTTATATGGCAGTAACTTTTTACATGACTTTTTCTTTGCATATTCTTTAAGAAACAAAAACAATAGAATATAATAAATCAACCTAACCCACCCACTTCTCTCAAAAAGCACACTACTTTCTTATAATTGCCTTGATATAAAAATGCATACCTTGTGGCTCCCTCTGAGTAGGTCAATGAGAAGAAAATGAGAAGAAAAACCAAGCCTCTCCACCTACTAAGTAGTACTGAACTCTATCCCATTGGTTCTTCAGGCTTTGGAACCCAGAAGTGATTTTGAAGAGATGGACCATGGGTGTACTTCCTATATCACCATAATTCTGCTTTTTATACGTATCTTACTTCCAATTCAATTAATCGTTACTATTAACTAGCTATTCCCCATTTATTCAGTTTTTTAAAATGTGGAGATCTGGACTTGTTTATTTTGACAGGAAAGGAAGAGAGCACCTATGAAGAACCATTCTTTTCCACTTCCTTCAGATTCTCAAGAAAATATTGGTAGAAGCCTTAATCACTTCCAGCAATAAAATCATCCCGAAAGCACCACCAAGAGAAAATCAATATAAATACTGAAGCACTTTAAACATATGGAAGAGAATAGAAGATAGTTTAGGAGATAAGAATATTTTTAAGGAATTGCAAGCAGTTTACAACAGAACAACCAAAGTAGGGGTGAAATTCAATCACCTCAGCCCACCTGGGGAGAGGTGGTAGGGACGATTTGAATCAGTAAAAAAATCACCCCCATCGCCCCAATTGCTATTACTATTATCCCAAGCCATGCCCACATAGCTGGTAGGAAAAAAAATCTGAATTTCACCCCTGAACCAAAGTGATATATAAGTGTATCATTCTGACCATACATGATAATAGAAATTTGGTTTTATACACAAATATTAGGATTTAATATAATTTAATTGTTTTAATTTAATTTATTCAGTTTCGACTTCCAACTGAAGACAGTACATTCTGTAATAAAACTAGATAGAATAAAAATTAAAATATTTAGTTTTTGAGCTTTTTTGCCACCCATCTCCCCTACAAAGTGACTTTGGACAGCTTATAGGTTATAAAACAAGTAAAAATACAGTAGTTAAAACATTAAAACAGTAGAGAATTGAACTATTATTAAGAGTTATATTAAAACAGAAGTAGGGGAATCAAGAATCAAATGGGATAAGGATGAGGACTTCTTACCCCGTCAGCCACTTCCAGTGGTGAGTGCTTCCCTTAGAGCCCCAGCCCAGCTGGCAAAGCCAGATTTTGATACCATTCTGGAATGCCAAAAGGGAGGAGCAATTCTCATCTCCAGTGGTAGAATATTCCACAGAGATGGGGCCACAGTGAAAAAGGCTTTTCTCCTTGACCACACTTGGTGCAATTCCTTAGCAGATGAAATCAATAGCAGGCCACTCTCGCTGGTATGAGCGGAAAGATTTGTCTCATCATGGAGAGACGGCTGCTCAGATACCCTGGACTCATGCCATGTAAGGCTTTAAAGGCAAAGGAGTATCCTAATTAGAAATGAATTAGGAAGAAATAAAGAACAAGAACCAATGGCAAGTCCAGTTAACCAAGAATATCCTCAAACAAATCTGATCCCAGCCCAAGGCCTAGGAGATCAGCCAGGCTTTTAAGACTTTCCAGAATGCCACCAGGGTGGAACCTATCTGGATATCAGGGACAACCCCATTCCAAAGGGTTGGCACTGCAACAGAGAAAGCATGCATCCTGGATTCCAATAGTTTGATATTGTTTAATTGAAGGGACTGGAGCACGCCAATCCTGCCAGTTCATAGTGGCTGCAACTATGTATATAACAACAAGCGACATTCCAAGAACACTATCTTAACTGTCTTGCTTTTGTTTTTACTGTATTTCCAGGTATTTGGTACTGTGGAATTAGAGAGTCAAAAACACTTGTGAAAATCCAAATGTGATATCTCTGGAAGTATTTTTGGGAGAAGGAGGTATTTTAAATGGGAAAAGAAGATTTATAATTTGCTGGGGAAAGTTTTAATTTCACTTTTAAAGTGCTTTGGTAAATTCAAACTGTTGATCTACTAATACTGGAATCTTACCAGCATCTAACTGGTACTAAGCAGTTATAGCAACAAGAATCTCTTGAATAAAGCTTCTTTTCATGCTCAGTGACATTCCAGACTTCAAGCTACCATTTATAATATAACTTAATATATTCTTGTCCCAAAAAAGTCAGTAAGCAAATCCTTTGTATTGTTTAACACAACACATGTAAGATTTGATTCAAAAGTTGAAGCCCAGAACTCTGTTTGTAATCATAAAATGGCCTATATAACTTTTTTTGGACACAAATAATAATCTGTTTTATATCAAAACTGAACTTGTATAAACTTCTGTGCTTTTTCAACTTACTTTTGTTGCTTTAAAATAAACTGAATACACTATTCATATTGCATTTTGCTCCCAGACAAGGTGCCTGGTTTCTCAGATGTTTATGTGAAATAATCCAGCATATTTTTAAAGTAAATTTATTCACTGTTTAAAAAAGTCATCATTTAAAAGAAAAGTGAGAATCCTTAAAACATTGCTGAACAAGCCACCCAGAGTCCAAGATCTTTGTATTTCATTACTGAGAGGCAAGCTTTAATCTGAGGTGGTGTGTTCCATATGAGTAGAATGTGGCCACTGGTGGTGGTTCCAATATTATTTTTATATATCTAATCTGTTGGCAGTGGAGAATTTATTTCTCCTCTGCTTCTATAGGCTCTCAAGGCCAAATCTGTCCATCCATAGATGATGGCCTGAGGGAACTGATTACCTTGGGCTACTAACATATTTTGACAAATGGTGGTTATCTCAGGCAGAATAAATATTGCCTCCTTGAATTTGTGCAGCTGTTTAATTGATTGTTTTGCTTCAGACAGTTCCAAATTAGATTGAACTCTGCTGATGCTGTATCCAGACTATGTAATTATCTCTCTGGATGATTTGGAAAACATAGGAAATCAACTGATTAATTCTATTTGCTTTTCATGGGGTGGGGAGGCGAAACATTAAAAAAAATACATGCAGGAATGAAACTGTAATTGTCTTCATGTATTAGTATTATTCCCTTATAGCAGGGATGTCAAGCTCATGTTGTCATGGCCGCGTCACATGACATATCGGGACTTGTTTTTCCTTTGCTAAACCAGGCATGTCCGTGGCCAGCATGTGGCACATCCAGCTCATAGGCCAGGAGTTTGACAGCCCTGCCTTATAGTATATGATTCAACTGTGAATTGTTTGAAATCACACTAAGATTTATGATTGCCAGTTGGGTAGCCATTCCAGGACATGGATATGGGCTGGTCAATGTGAAAAAATAGCCAGCCAGCATTACAGATTTTTATTCTATCGTCCAAATCATCTGTCATCTTGGTAATTTCTTAGTTGTATCATGACAAATGTTTCCGCCAGCAAGAGACTTCATTCTAATGCTTCATTATTCAATAACAAAATGCATATACATGGGAAATCTTTGAGGAAGGATGAAAATATTTTTTTGCCTTTATTTGCAAGAAGGTAATGCAATAAATACATCAAAGTACTTCTAATGTACAATGGGATGTATAGGTCTCTTGGGCCAGGCAATACATTCTAGTTTTAATGGAAAGTGCCAGAAATAAAGTATTTATGTTTTGTCTCTTTATTTGTTTAGGTACAGTGCAAATTGATGTTAGAAACTGCAGGAATTTTTGGAGAGGGTGGAGAATTCATCAAGTGCATTTGGTTTGAGTTTTGGCTCAGGATACCTTTACCATTCTCCCTAAAATGAAGAATCATTTTACCTGGCACTAAAAGAAAAAGTAGTAACAGTAAACAAGAAAGTCCAAATTTGCTATCAAAATGCCTACCTTAATTATTCCTTAACATGGGTTCAGTGCTGGAGACTATTAGAATTTGAGAATGACTAGAAATATCTCTCCTTGAATGCAGGATGATTAAATTCTTCATAGGTAAGGATAAGGATCCGTGGTTAGACTCAAAGATTTTTACTACTGGTTCTGTGGTCATGGCTTAGTGGGCATGGCAAAATCTCCATTCCCTCCCTACTCCTGGGGGAAGGTTACTACAAAATCCCATTTCCTCCCCACCTCACTAACCAGCTCCATTTTCCATTCTAGCTCTGTTGTCCTATGCAGGGCAACAAAAGAAGACGTAGCCAATCATCTGGGACCCAGGAGGCAGAGAATAGATGGGGGTGGGGCCAGTTAGAGGTGATATTTGCCAGTTCTCTGAACTACTCAAAATTTCCACTGCCGGTTCTCCAGAACTGATCAGAACCTGCTGAATATTACCTCTGATAAGGATAGTATCAAAAAGAGCAAAAGAAGGAAGATGAATTCAGTATTTTTCTTAAACAAAAACTGATCACACTAAATTAGTAAAAAGAAGTCATGTATCTACTAAATGGAGTTAATGTGAGCTACTAAAAAATAAATTTTGCTGAACAGACTTCTTGTGAAAAAAAATGAATCAGAGATAGCAACAGCAATAAAAAATCTATAATTTTTAAACAAATTCTTGATTAAGCATATAATTATTACTGACTAAGTTGATCAATTGATTGAAGTCCTAACTTTACTCCAGGATCTGAGTAAGACAGTCTACAAACCCCTTAATCTTGCTAATGATTCTTCTCATGTTAACTATCCTAGTTAGTGGTTTTTGAAGCTAGATCGTGGGTTTCAAAGATTGTGGCTTGTTAAAATCACCCTATGAATTTTCTTGATTTGCAGTGTCTTCCTTTCTTGAGTCACTGAAAAAAATGTGTGTCTTTGTATTTGTGCATGGTTTCTGCTCTGTTGCTGCAGCATTTGTGCAATGGTCAGGCATTGGGAGAAAGATAGCAGTGAAGGACAAATCTCTTTGTGTTGTCTAGTTGGCTTTGTGCTCCTTGAACTAGGCAGTTGACTTCAGGTAGAGTGGAGGATATTGTTTTATTGCTATGGTTGAAGATTAGATCTAAAGCCAATTAGACCTAATATTCAACTATAGCAATAAGTAGGATGATAGAGAAATACAGGAGAAAAAATTGTTTTTCCACATTTGGGAATTATTTTGTGCTGACTTCTGTACTTCTTTATGTAAAGCCATGCTTTAAAATAGAGGCCAATAGATCTAGAAAATTCTGATATGGCTGTCAACCTTATTATGCCTTCCTAATTCAGAAGATCAGTGTATCTATTCCCCAACTGCTTCCTACCTTTGCTCATCAAGTTTAGTGAAACAAAGATAAAACTCACTTTTCAGGAATACCATTTCTTAAAACCCTTGTATGTCAGAGATATCAGTATGAGCTGCATAGGCACAGTCTTATCAGCCATCCACAGCAAACTGCTTGCCGAAGTTGACGGTTATTTGTTTTGTGTTAAGCCTATGATGCTTGATATCTTTGAACTGCAAACACAGCTGCTAAGCAACTTTCCTTTCATTTTGTTGTCCATATGGACTCTGCCCCTTTGAGTATTTTTTCATGTGAATGAGATGTGCTTATCGTAATTAACATTATTGATCATTTCCTGACTCAAATAATTCAGTTGCCCATTAATTTCATTTTTAGGCAGAACAATCTACAAAAGATGCTTCATAGCTCTCTTGTGCATGCTTATCATCTTTTTTTTTACAAGCAAGACTGAGGCATATTATTTAAATTTAAAACATTTCATCGTGGTTTAGAAATGTTAAGCACAGAATACCATAAGATAAGTGGGAAATGAATAACAACAGAGTTGTTTTCATTTCATTTGCATACCATTTGCTTTGGAAACTATTGTTCTCTGGCTTATCATGTGATTTATACTGTTGTTGCTTAACAATTTTCTTTAAGAATTCCAATGGTCATGGTTTTTGTCAGAATTGTACAACATATTTTCCATCAATAGGCATACTTGGTGCTATGAACCAAGTGTAGGCAGAGCCTGAATTAGGCCAAAAAAGTAGGTGAAGTCAGGCACAAAAGTTAAATTTGATTTAATTTAAATTTAATATTGGTTATATTAATATAATCCAATGAAATTGATATGTCATTTAATGATTTTTTCTATTATACTAAAAATATACCTTGGTTGCAACAGTGAAAGAGGTTTAGACTTACATGGCATTATGATTATAGTAAAGATAGCTTGCACAACAAATCATAACTTGATGCAAAATATAAAGCCAAAGTATAAATTTTCCCATAGGAGTTGGCATACTGAAGGCAGGTTCTAAATCTTCAGGCAGAGTTTTTACTTTTTGCTATGTCATGATTTGCTTTAACTACAGTTTGATGAATAAACAAAAAATTAAAAGTATAATTCCAAATTAAACAAAATACAGAGGAAATTTATAGCAAATCCCAGATTTAAATGATGTTACTCAAGTAATTATGATTGGCATTAATTGGAGAAGTGGGGCAATTGCCTAAAGTCAGACAAAAGACATTGTTAGGTTGCCACCATTTCCTCTACTCAGTTTCTAAATATTCTGGCCTCTGGTTAACTTCACTGATACCAACTGTCAAAATGTTGACACCACCACAAGCATTTCTACACCTTGCACCCAGCTATCACTACAAATGACAGAAATGCAAAAGGTGGCAATTGGTCAGTGTTGCACTGCATTTTGAATGTTTAATGTTGGGTACATTTGTCCAGTGATTTCTCAAAAAACATTAAAATTGTTCTCAATTGTGAGATGGATAGCTTATCTATAGATCAATTGATCGATAGATAGATAGAAGCAATAGCTGTGAGCTGAGAGTAATTGTGAATCTGTGAAGGCACTGCTCTTTGCTGCCCTTTAAATATATGTTTTTAAAAATGACACACTGACAAGGCATTTTAGCAAGTTATTTTCAATTAGGGCAGGGAAGAAGCTATTCTGACTCCAGAGGGCTCCAAAAAGAATGCAGTCTGCTCATAAGTGTTGTAAGGCTTCAGAGTAGCAAAAAGGAAATCATAGTGAGATTTCAAATACACTGTAGCCAAGCCAGAAATAAATCAGCTTAGCTCTTGACCTCTGCCAGCCTTGTGGATTCATTAGAGGTCTAATGCTGAATTTCAAGCTGGTTCAAAGACTTCTTTTGGAGGTGTCTATACATCAAACAGCTTTGCATCTGTACTGCACTGATTCGATTCACGAAGCTATGTGAGACACATCTTATTAATTATGGACTTTTTAATATGACAGATTCTATAATAATGCTCCATTAGTATGTTCGTATAAAAATACAAATTACAATTAAAAACATATATGCCAAATCTACCCTGTTAACATTTTGATAAAAAAAAAAAAAAACTTTCTAAGCAGGCAATTAATAGGGACCGTTAGGGAAAGCAGTGATGAACTATGGTATTCTGTAAAAAAAAAAAATCTCACCAGAACACTTTATGGCAATAACTCAGCATGATCAAATGTGGATATCAACAGCAGATCCTCCAAGCTGGATGGTAGCTTGCAAACTACTAAAGGGGACCAAAGCTAGCTTTTAGCAATCAGGGATTTTATGACATTGTTGAAAGAGAGCTTTCGGGAACAATTGACGGCATGACAAAAGAGGTTGACTTTGCTGTACAAAGTTATATCAAATTGGAACATGGAATGTTATGAGGGGTGTCCCTTGGGAAATTTGAAATTGTAAAAAGAGAAATGATTAGAGCAAACATATCAGGACATCAGGACACTGGACAGGCAGTATCAATTCAAGTCACATGAATTTATAGTTTATTTTTCTGGAAACATTATCATCAGATGAAAAAGAACTGCATTCTGCATAAGCAAAGAAGGGTCTAAATGTGCGAGAATCAAAGAGCATGCAGCAATCTCATAATATCTATGCAAATTTGAGGCAAGCCACTCAAAATCTCCATACCAATGGTGGGATTCAATTTTTTTTACAACCGGTTTTGTGGGTGTGGCTTGGTGGGTGTGGCAGGGAAAGGATACTGTAAAATCTCTAGTCAGAGGTGATATTTGCTGATTCTCTGAACTACTCAAAATTTCCGCTACTGGTTTTCCAGAACTGATCAGAACCTGCTGAATACCATCTCTGCTCCATACTACAAATCTGTGCTCCAACTCAAATGATGATACTGAACTTTTTACAGTGAACTTCAATGTACTATCAAGAAATACTCAAAAGGGATCTTTAGTGTATTATGGGCAACTTCATTTCAAAAGTAGGCCAAGGAAAAGTTGCAAGAATAGTAGGCGTACAATATACTATAAACTGGAATTTTAAAAATTGTGAGAAAAATCCTAAAATAATTAGCAGTTAACAATAGAAATAGTGAGGAAGATAATTAATGAGAAAGGAAAACAGTTAATAGTATGAGAAAAGAACCTGGTGGTTTCTAACAGGCATTTTTTCAACTTTCTTAGAAGTTTCTGAAGAGTAGTCATCCAGGAAAAGAGCATAACTTCCTGTTTGCAATTGCCATTAGAATTATTAATAGCTGAATATTCTGTTTATACTTAGTGTATTGTGTGTTGGTCTTTTATTGTGTTTGGCCTTGAACTGTAAATACAATTTGATTGATTACTTTGAAAAAAGCCAGAGTTTTGCCTGAAATGTTGGACAGCTGCAGCAGGCAGAACTTTTAGGGTTGGGCCCCAGCATGACTTGGAGAGATACAGAAAATTAAACTCTTAAAACTTTCTGGTGGGCATAACTACTTTGAAGGCCAATATGGGAGGCCTAATACTGGGCAAGATTCAGATGGCCTAAGGTCACATGGTCTCTCAATCCTTCTTCTTGTCCATTGTGAGAACCCTCCAAATAGGTATAACTCCACACTATAGCAAGCCTTAGCATCTTAGAGAAAGCATTAAGGCAAGGTAAGATAGCTTAACATTCAATCACTTGATCAAAAATGTTGTCAAACCTTATTTGGAGTTTTTAGTTACTTGGCATAATTACAGTATATAGGATTAGTTTTAACTATGAAAACTATAACATTTTAACGATTAAAAAATGCCACTTTGCAGCAGCTTTATCTATCTGGGCAGAAGCAAGTGAGTCAAACATTACAGCAACTATGAAGCAAACCACTCATCACCCTGTGGCTACTAAATAGGACCGTTCAGTCTTCCTAAGTCAACAAACACCACAAGGTCTTCATCAATGTGGCCTGATGAGACTTGGAAGGAGATCGAAAGGATAGAACCCAGAATACACTATCTGATCATTCAGGATAAATAAAAACTCTTGGTCATAGGTGGCCTCTCAGATAGGGAGGCCTTGTGCCATGTATAGGACAATCAGAACTTTGAATTAATTTGAGTGGTAACCAGTGGTACTCAAGAAACAATGTTACATGGGCACCAGAAGTGGTACTCAGCAGGTTCTGACCAGTTCTGGAGAATCGGTAGCAGAAATTTTGAGTAGTTCAGAGAACCGGCAAATACCTCCTCTGACTGACCCCACCCCCATCTATTCTCTGCCTTCTAAGTCCCAGCTAATTGGCTGGGTCTTCTTTTGTTGCCCTGTACAGGAGAATGGAGCTGGAAAGCAGGTTAATGGGGCGGGGAGGCAATGGGATTTTGTAGTAACCTTCCCCCAGGAGTGGGGAGGGAATTGAGATTTTGCAATAAACTTATCCCAGAAGTGGGGAGGGAATGGAGATTTTACAGTATCTTCCCCTGCCATGCCCACCAAGCCACAACCACCAAGCTATGCCCAGAGAACTGGTAGTAAATTTTTTTGAATCCCACCACTGTGCAGAACTGTCCAATAAAGCTATGAAAGCCCAGTGTTGCCAAGTTGCCAGGGTTGGAGACCCCTGACCTAGAAAGATAGCTAAGAATAGTATTCCTAGTGTATGAGTGCCCTGCTGGTGCTTTCTTGGAAACGGAATGCTGCATTAGATGAATTTAATCCAGCAAGAGTTTTGTTGTGCTCTAATGCTGGATAGCAGCTTTTCCTCAGAATTGTTCAGGAAAAATTAATGTAAGGATAAGAGTTCTTTGGCAATAGGGCAGATGGCCTGTGGAGCCCCTTTCTACTATATTATTATTATAGACTTTTAAGTTGAAAATAGGTGAGTACTTTGAAAGATGCCTCAGCAGCATACTTTTGGACAGGTCAAAAGGTTAGATTGGAGAGTTATTGAGGTCTTTACTCACTTTCCTTTTGATTTCACTTGATGATTTTAACAGTTTAGTATTTTATTCTGTGAAACTTAAAATCCTGTTCCCCATGTTGGGTGGTGCATCAACCATTAAGCAGACTAAAGGCCCGGTCCCACTGGCCGATGGACGCAAAACGTATGCATAAAGGACATAGCGGACGAGCAAAATTTCGGGGGTGGCTCCATCCGTTGTCATCCGCTCCAAAAAGTGACGAAAATTTGCATAAACAGAATGGAAAAGAATGGAAAAGAACGGAAAAGGATGGATGTGGGTAGTATGTAGCGGGGATGTTAAACGGATGTCCATAGGAAGCCTAGCGGGTACAGTGGATGGAAGTAGATGACACATCCGAAGGGGTTCTGGGGGAGAATTTCAAAGCGGATGCATAGCGGAAGGGGCGGATGCATCACGGACGCCTATAGGAAACAAAGGGGATGCTGCACGGATGTATATCGGATGCAAAGTGTTCACTGCGCATGAGGGGAGTATGAATTGCGTCAGCTCCGTGGATATAAAAGGATGCAGCACGCATGCAGTCAACATACAGGGGAAAGACGTGCTGCCACATACATCTAGCAGGAACACCATGGTTCATCAGTCAGGCAATAAGAGGAAGCCTGTGCCTACTCGTTCAAGCCCTGTCAAGAAGGCCATCCCACTCCCTGGCACTGACTCTGAAGCTGCTGCTGTGGTGGACCAGCCGCAAGGCCCTCAAAGCCCTGCTGCTGAAGGCCCTGCTGCTGAAGGCCCTGAAGGCCCTGCTGAAGCCCCTACCAGAGGGAGGAAGAGGCAAGGGAAGCAGAAGGGAGAGAGGAAACCGTACACCGTTTCCGAGGAGCATGAGGATGAGGTGCTGGAATGGCTGAGGGAGAATGAGTACCTCTGGAAAAAGGGCCACAGACTGTATTGGGACACCAAGAAGAAGCAGGCAGCTTGGAGAGAAAAGGCAGAGAGCTTGGGGTACACTGCAGAAGTACTCCTTGGATGGTGGAAGCACATGCACACCTGGTATGGCAAGCTACACCTCAAGAAATCCGGGCAGGCCGCTGTCAAGCTCACTGACCGGGAGATGTACGTCATGGCCAAGTGCAGTTTCCTGGAGGGTGAGATCCGCCACCAAGTAGAAGCCCCTCTGAGACCCCTCTCCCTCAGACAGCCCACAGATAGCCAGGCCTCTTCCACACAGGAGCCATCTACCCTGTCCAGGCAGGTGTCTTCAGAGGGCCCCACGGCAGAGACCCTCCCGACAGCTGCACTCCCCATGCCGGCAGACTTGGAGGATCCCGTGGAGGATGACGCCCTGCTGTCACAAATGGAGGAAGAAGCAGCAGCCACCAGAGTCCAACCCACCCCCACCCCCAGTTCCAGAGGATGCAGGCAGAGAGGCAGACTGGAGGGCCAGGACCACAGTGTGCTGTTAGAGATCAGGGACACAATGAAGACCAGCACAGAACCTCTCTCTCAGCTGGTCCACAGCGACATACCATCCTCAGACCGGAAGCCCTTCATCACCTACGTGAGCCAGACCTTCATGGACCTGCCTGAGACCCAGTACCAGGTGATGAAGCAGAAGATCACAGCACTTCTGCACAACCCTCAAGGCCCAGCTGAAGCTGCTCCTACCCAGTCCAGGTCTGCTCCTCCACCCCAGGCGATGTCACAGCCCTTCCATGGCTTTCAACAGCCCCTCACCTACCAAGGCTACGACTACCAGGACTTCCCACAGCAGAAGCAGAACTTCCCAGTCCAGGCCCAGGTTCATCGCACGCCACAGACACCACTCCTCACCCAGCTGCAGACCAGACAGCCCCACTACACTCCTCCTTCTTCCACCCCACAGCCAAGCCTGTCAACGGACAATCTGTCATCAGTATTGGGCCTGACATCTCAAGTCCTTGATGATGTGCCTCTCAACCTCACGGGACTGAGTCAGCTCTCTGAGAGCTTCCTGAACACACCATCCCCTGTTGTACTCTCGGGGCCAAGCACCCCAATGGTGCTCTCAGACTAGCACTCAGGCCACAGCCACCTCCACAGTCCCTGCCCGCTTAACAGCTGAGACCAGGGACATAACTCAGAGTGACTGAGAAAAGTGTCAGAGACTGAGTTGTACTTGTTAAGTTTATCTTTGCTTAAGACACTTTACTTGGTTCATTTTGCTTTTTTAATAAAGTCATAAAGTTTACCTAAGAAAGTTAATAAAGGTTATCTTTGCTTAAGACACTTGGTTCATTTTTTTTACTTAACAAAGTGTTGGTGAAAACTGCAAAAATGGTTAAGTCTTTGCATGCTTGTGGGATAGATAAGGATAGTTGTGGGATAGATAAACCTCCAGTGCAACCATAGTGGGACTGTATGGTCCACCATCCCAGCAATCCAGATGATTTTCTCCCCCTTTTTATAGAAAATATTGGTTGTCCGCTTTGGGGCCTTCTATATACTCTAGACATACTGCAGACATCCTAAATATATGAGATACATCCCAGATACAAATGTTTTGTCCATTTTTAATCCTTTATATATGAGATTCATACCCTTATATCCTTTCTATTTCCGTGCTACTAATGCTGTGTAGACGTTCCATGTACCTCTTGTTTCCTCCCTCTTTCCGTTTTCAGCTGCAGCGGATGTGAGTTGAGGGGATGGCCAGAGGATGCAGAGAGGATATAGTAGACGTTTAACGGATGATAAACAGACATAGAACGTTTCTTGCCCGTATATGTCGCGGATGTACATCGTACGCGGCGGAAAGTTCATCCGTTCACAAAGGTTTTTGTGCAGCTCAAAACTTCTTGAGTGGATGAAATCGCAGTTGATGGATGCTCGACGGATAGAACGTATGAAACACGTATGCAGTGAGTACACAACAGATGCGTAGCGTTTTCCAACGGATGGCAAGCTTTTTTTTTAACGTTTTACATCCTCTTTGCATCCGTAAGTGCAGTGGGACCGGGCCTTTAAGATTGGAGAGTTATTGAGGTCTTTCCTCACTTTCCTTTTGATTTCACTTGATGATTTTAACAGTTTAGTATTTTATTCTGTGAAACTAAAAATCCTGTTCCCCATGTCGGGTGGTGCCTTAACCATTAAGCAGACGAAGCACATGCTTAGGGCACCAGGCCCAAAGGAGGCACCACAAAGTTAAGAAAGAAAGAAAGAAAGAAAGAAAGAAAGAAAGAAAGAAAGAAAGAAAGAAAGAAAGAAAGAAAGAAAGAAAGAAAGAAAGAAAGAAAGAAACCACTAACGAAGATTTGTAACAAATCTTGCCTGGACAAAGGAGGGAAGATTTGTCAGTGCTTCGGGCACCAGTGAGCCTGAATCCGCCACGTCTCTTATACGTCCCGGCTGAAGTAAAAAACTCTGAACCCGGTTTTCCTTCAGGGCGTTTTCCCCTTGGATCTCGTCAGTAAAAGGGGAAAAAGAAAGGCAGGGGCAGCCCCGGAAGGGCGGCAGAGGTTCGCCCGCTTGCCGGCAGCACCGCGGAGTCTCCGGGAGGAGCGGCTGCCCGAGTCCCTCCTGGCCAGCGCTGCGGCGGGCACCGAGTGAGGGGTGGAGCCGGCCGGATGACACATGAAGGGCTGGGCTGGATCCCAAACTCGCCGGGGAGGCGGCGTGGAGCTGGCTTTCCGTCGGCTGCCGCGGCCAGGCACTTGGGAGTCCCGGCAGCCGGACACAAGGGGCGGGGTGGGAGCGACAGACCGGAGGAGAGATCCGAAAGGCACCCCGGGGAGGGACGGGCGTGAGGCGTGACAGCGAACAGGGCGGCGAGGAGGGAGGCGGCGGCCCGGCAGCGGAGGTGGCCAGACGGGCCTCGCGGCTGCCTGGTGGGGCAAAAGTGGGCAGGCAGAGCCCCAGGCGACCATGGAAGGCAGCTGCCACCGCCAGCAGCAGCAGGACGCGGTGGAAGCGTGGCTGGACGACCACGGAGACTTTACCTGCTCCTACTTTGTTCGCAAGGCCACCAGGTAAGCACGGCAACACCTTCTTTCGTCTGGGCGGGGCTGGGGGAGGAAATGGAGGACTGGGAGATGGAGAACAATTTATTTATCTCCTTGGAAAAGGAGACGGAGAAGCAGCGGCGGCAACAGCGAGGATTTCCCACCCAGCTGAAAGCAGCCAAACACACAGGCGCTCTGTGTCGAGACTCCGAGTTCCCGCGTGCAAATAATTCTCTGGGGTTGCGAGTAACCCAAGGCTGGCCGCTTGGCACGCTTTTTGTTGTTGTTGTTGTTGTTGTTGTTGTTGTTGTTGTTGTTGTTGTT
>BLBF01000039.1:1475570-1487918 GCA_015471245.1 Laticauda colubrina
TTGTTGTTGTTGTTGTTGTTGTTGTTGTTGTTGTTGTTGTTGTTGTTTTTAACTCTGTGTCCGGCTCTGTTTGAGCTCTTTGACTGGGAGAAAGGCACACACGACCTTTCCCCTGCAGGCTAAACCCACGCGCGAAAACCTGATAAAACTCAGCGCGCTCAGGATAACTGGGACTGTCTTCGTAGCAAATGCCCGCAGAATCTGGAAAGCTTCCTTTGCCCGCGTCGAGCCTTTCCACGTGTGTTGGAGGGCAGCTGGTACCCGAGGCCTGCTGGCTGGGAAGAAACGGGTGGTGCATCCGAAAATGAGCTTGAAAAACCCGTCTTCAAGTCCTCTGTAAATGTATTTTCGAGAAAGCTGACAACTCGAGCAAGCAGGTCGGATTTGGCTCAACCACTCGAGTTCCCATTTAGCTTCTAAACCAAAAAGAGCTTGCTTCCAACCCTGATTTAATGGGTTGGCTTGTGGTCCAGTTCATTCTTAAGTTGCCACCTAGTATAACGTTTAAAAAAGCATATTTTATGTTAGGCTATCCCCAGTTTCATGGGATAGTTAATGCAGGATTATCCTCCTAATGGGTAAATGGTAAGAAAAATAAGAACCAAAAAGAAAAGGGAGAGGGAAAAAAGGAGTCAGAGGAAAAAAAAAACTTTTGTTAAGTATAGGAAGATTTTTGCTTCGCCATCCGCTCACTAGCATTTTGATGGATAGAATAAACCAGGGGTCTCCAACCTTGGCAACCTTAAGCCTGGCAAACTTCAAGACCCAGAAGTTTGGTTTAAAGTTGCCAGGGCTGGAGACCCCTGGAATAAATTACGTTGAAGGTAACTATCCTCTCCCTACAGCAAAGGAGAGTGGATGAAGCTTTTCAGTATTGGAGACACCTCCCTTGCACAGAAAGAAGGCAAAGCCATGGAGATCCAACGCCTTGAAGCTATTAGTCAGTCATGAATAGAGCTTCTATGTGTGGAAGCAGTGGACCAGTGGACCAAATGCTAGGAGCTTTTCAGCCCTTTCCTCGAAAGCATCAGATTCATAGCAGGCTGGGTCCAGGGAAACGGATCCACCTATTTTTTTTTTGAAGGACAAAGGGCAGCATTGCAGTGCTGATAACAAAACCCGTGAAAGGACGATTGTGATCATTTAGGAGCTGGAGCAATAAGAAAGAGGCTGTGGCTAAGAAGCTGCCACTAGACACGATTAGGGCAGGGGGCGAGGCGGAGAGTCCAAAGCACCTGAAGGCCAAACAAGGAATGGTGGATGGAAACTGAACAAGGAGAGATTCAACCTGGGAATAAGGAGACATTTTCTGACGGTGAGAACAATCAACCCCGTGGAACAGAAGTTGCCTTCAGAAGTTGTGGGCACTTCCTCACTGGAGGCTTTTCAAGAAGAGACTGGACTTCCCATCTGTCAGAGGTGGTGTAGAGTCTCCTGCTTGGGCAGAAGGTTGGACTAGATGACCGACAAGGTCCTTTCCAACTCTTGTCAATTTGTAATCTGTGGCGATCTCCACTTCCTTGACCTACTTTTCGGAGCTCAGCTCCGGAGAAGGGAGGAGGGGGTGGGTCTCCCAAAAGGAGCCGTTTGCGAAAGAGGCGCGGCCGCCCGCCGCCGGCAGGAGGCAGCGGTGCCCCGCAGCGGCTGCAAAGTCGGCCGGGGGCGAAGAAGTTTTATCAGTCGAGGGTGGGGTTTGGGGGAGCCGGGGAGAGGTCTCGGCGAGAGTTTCGCCAAGATCCAAAGCGGAGATCAAAGGAGCTCGCCTGGATTCCTTTCTCTCAAGTTGGACATGCTGCCTTTTGGAGACAAAGCGAGGTAACTCTGGCGCTTTGAGGCTTCGGCTCGCTCCACTTTCCCCTGGTTTTAGAAAGGGAGTCAAGGTTTCAAGTTCGGAAGAGTTTTCGGCCGAAAGAAAACGGGTGAAGGCGGCGCAAAGTGAGCAACGCTCCAGGGGGGGGGGGGGGGGGGGCTCGGGGGGGGGAGAAAGTCAGCGCGGCAACTCCAAGTGAAGTCTTCGGGCCGTAGCGAAGCCCCCCCAACCCCCGGCCTGATCGCCTCCGGGCTTGTCTCGAGGCTTGTCCCTCTCCAGCGGCTCCCACCATCTGCTCCGCCCGCCTTTGGCTTCCCCGACCCCTTAATGGAGATGGATGGGGTTTGGATGGGTTTGACGCCAGTGTGCCTCTCCATCTGAGATGGTGTGCTAAGAGGAGAGGTTCCCATGAATTATTGACTCGCAGGTTGCACGGGTCACTTGCCTTCCCGAAGCCCAGCTGCGACTAATGAAGGCTTTCCCCTTTTCCCCTATTTGCCTAGTCTCCTTTAAAAAGGAAAACAAAATCTCTCTCTCTCTCTCTCTCTCTCTCTCTCTCTCTCTCTCTCTCTCTCTGAGGGATCTAAAATAAAAAAACCCAAAATGGAACAAAACCCACCATAGGCATCACATGTGTCCCACAGCACTTTACTTTTGGAAGAACCTGCACTCTTGTACATAATTTGGGGTTCCTCCCAGCCCAGAGCATTTAAATATATACTGAAGACAAATATACAGTAGAAGTTACTGTCCCATAGGATTTGGTATTGGAGGGAGGGGGTAGTTGAATTGAGCAAGAGGAAAAGAATGAAAATACTTGAAACCAGCATTGCTGGTGGGTCTGTTGGGTAAGAATGTCATATATGTGCTTTTAAAAATACAAACAATCAAAACTGAGGAGCATGCTTTCTAAAAATTAATTGGTTACAAGCTAGAATGTAGACCTGCATTTTTTGTTACTGCTGCATATTCCAGAGCCTAGATTTCAGGCACAATAGTATTTATTATAAATTATAACATTTGTAAGCTATAACCACAAACACAAAGTGGGATGTTCTTTGCTTTGAAGTCAGTTAAATATGAAGTGCACCCTATTATACTGTAAGTATACATCTGGTCTATACATAACTTCAGTTGTCCACAGTATTGCTATATTCCAAAGAATATTATGTAGTTTATGTGGCAGTGGCTATTATTAGTGCATGCATAATAGCTAGGGTAGCAGATTTTGATTGCTATATTAATTGATGGAATGTCAGTTCATTAATGAGTGAGGAATATTTTTAATCACTGAATTTCATGGACACAGTTGTCATATTTAATTAGGCTATTACAGCTGTACGGAATGAATATTAAATACTATAGATATATTTTATTCTAAAAATAGGCACATTTTCTTACAGTTCTTCCAGTATTTGCAATAGTGACAATAGGGTAATGTAATAAACTCTTCTGATTTATGGCTTGTCTTAAAGATAACTATGAACTAAAAAATCTTCATTATTAGCTTTAATTATGCCACTTTGGTATACTGCTTATACTGTTATACAAGAGAATCAAATGTCAAATTTTGTATTTGTGCTAGTATTTTTAACATGTATAAATATGTGTGTGTATGTGTATATATGTGTGTGTTTGTGTGTATATGTGTGTGTGTATATGTGTGTATGTCCTTTTTAAAATGTATTTGTTGGTGATAAAGAAGATCCATTTGTACCAGTTTTGAGAAATATCAGTGTTTTAAACAAATAATTTCACATATGCATTCCCCCCTGAATACAGATCCATTAGCAGCATGTAAAAAGTGTGAGGAACACAATCATATGCATGTGATTTTATTGTGTTCTATATTAGTTTTCAGTATAGGAATCCAAAAGCAATCTGAGCAAATAGATACTCCTATGTACACTTGGAATTAGGTTGATTTCTTTATAAAGTCAGAATCATGAATATATGGGTTTTTTAACACCATGAATCATTTTATGTTTTTAAGAAAGATTTGTAATGGGGTGGAGATTACAAAACATAATATCATATATGTAATAGGCCTCAGTTTTTACTCTCTGGACTGTTTGAAACTAGCCTGACATTGTACTTTGTGCATTCAGCAAGGTCTTGTTTGTTTTTAAGAGGAGAGTAACTGATGGCAATCAAAATTTCAAATCTCATTTTGCAAATTTATACCTGTTGAAAAATAGAAAAAAAGTAGAATTGTCCTGCCTAAGACCTACCTAACAAAACTTAATTTTTATAAAGGGAGAATTTGGGTTGCATTGATATCGGAGTTGTACTAAAGTTCAAATTATATAAATATATTGTAAATGGCACTTCTCAGAAGAGATTGTGTACGTGCAATACTGTAAATATAAAATGGTGTGATCAGATGATTATTGGAATTTAGGCTGTCAAAATAAATTCATGGGTGACAATATTCAGTGTTAATGCACTTAAAACTTAGAAGGAATTATGTCTCACTTTTTCAAAAGTGTTCATGTGCTTTGATAAAAGTTTGTATCTTGACTCTTGAAAGGGGAATATGCCTAAACTACCACTTTTCTGTTTTAAAACTGAAAAAAATAATATCTAATCCAGAATTAAATCACTTTTTAACAAGAAAGTGAGTAATTCCTTATCATAGTACTGGAGAATTAAAAATTAAGAATATTTTAATACTAAAGATGTCAACTTAGAAGCTATAGTATAAATAAGTAATGATGCAACATCTTAATTTTACTATTTTCCTAACTATGTTAGCACAAAGATATTTTAAAATACAGAATAGGTATGCAATATGGTTCAGAATTCTGAGAGTATCAAGTCATTGGTTAAGAAACCAGTTACCCAAAGGACAGTGATGCTGTTTCAAAGTGTTATTTTTAAAGTTTAAGTCTTTTATAACTTAAATGTTATAATGTTTTCAAGGGATGAGTTACAGGGTGTTAATATGAGAAAGACACATTGGCAGTATGAAAGATTTTATTACAAGCTATGTGCTACTTTGTGAAGCTGTGTGATATTTAAGATACATATAGATAATTTTCCATTCGGTGGGAATAGTTTTTTGATGGAAGATGAATTTTCCAGTCAAATGTAGCATTTGTGCAGCTGATCTTTCATGACTTCTGTCTAGTATGCAAAAGTTCTAGTGTGCCTATATGCAAAAGATCTCTATCAATTTTATTTGCCTTCCAAATATTTGACAGTGGTTTCTATCTCATATCCTTTTTTCACACATGACAAACAGGTGGAAAAGTTCATGCAATTTTGTTTGTGGAACTACTTCTGTTTGGGTATTGTGCATGTTCCCTTCTTAGTTTGCTTCTAAAAACTGTCAGGTTGAGACTGGTGTTTAAATGAATTTGTGTAGTAGATTGGGCTAAAAGACTGTGACTTGTCCAGGGTACAGCTGGTAAATATTTGATTCTTATCTTTTGTACCCTGTTGATAAGTTTGTTCACAGCAGTTTCCAAATGAAACAAGAGACTAAAAATTATTGGATAAAAAATGACTATTTTTTTCAGACTTGCAGTAAGATTTAATTTGGCTGTATTCTTTCTTCTTCCATCCCTAAAACTCTAATGAATCTATCACAAGATTTATAGTCAGCAAAAGACCCATAATTACAGCAGAATTGTTCTGTAGTATAATAACTCTTCCTCTTCCGCTGTAAACTTGGATTCAGAATAAATCTATATGATGGTATATGTTTAATTAAAAAAACATCAGAAGATTTAAAGGTACAACTAGATTGAGTAACAGCATTTCTGCTAAAAGGGTCTATTGATAGTACAAGAGAAGCAATTATGATCCCGCGAACAAGTTTCACAACAGATTCATCCTTCTGCTTTGACCATTAGCCAAATGTTTCATAAGTTTTAATAAGTCACACTGAACTGAATTTTTAATTCCAGAAAAATAAGGTTGGCCTGCGCCTGAAAGCTAGTTTCATAAATGCACATACTTAATAGTTAGTTTGATTCTATTAATGTATGTCTCCTGAGATTAGCTCATGCTGGCCTAGATCAATCTTTCCCAGCCTTGGAGAGGGGAATCCTGGAAGTCAAATCTTTGTATTCAGGCCATTGGCCATGTGTTGCCCACCTCTAATGAACAGTGTTCAAATAAGAAAAAAAATGTTTTCCAGCCTCATGATCCATCATTCCCTCTCAGAATAACTTCTATTTGGTAACTCTTAAGCTTTGTTTTACTTTTCCGATATTTTGAGCATGGGATCAGATGGCAATAAAAATAGAAGAGTAAATAAATAAATCTGCTTATTTTATTTGCAGTCTTGACCTCCTTATTTCTGTGCTTTTACTACATTTGTCTCAATACTTACTAATGAAAAATCCTTAAGATTGCTAAACTACTATTCTTGCAGTCTTTATAATTAGATCCTAAGCCATATATGTTAACTTGCTTAGGTGCCCAAGAATAATAATTTAACACAAGGACACATTTTAGCTCTTCAACAAATGGATCATACTGATTGTCTGAAGTAAAAAATAAAAGCTGGCAAGAAACAAGAATGAATAATTTTATACAAAAAGAATTTAGTACTGACTGTAATTTGATTCTGGTTAATGTCAAGTCCACTGGGGCAACTGTCAATTTTTAATGTTGTCTTAAATTAAATAAAAACTTCAGTTGCTTCCTTGTTTGAATGCTGATGTGTATATTGTCAAACTCAAATTACAGTGCAATGTAGCTGGTGCCTTTTCCCATGTCATGCTTTTGATTTCTTCCTGTTTCATCTGCAGAAGATAGGAAGAAAACAGAAACAAAATAATCAAATTCTTTTTTGGTGAAGAGATTGTCTTTGTGGTTTCTTAACCTCTATAACCTTGGAATGTTAAGTATTTATAAAAATATATCTGGTTGTGATACTCATAATCTAATCTTGTGATACATGTAGTTATTTTATTTTGTTATACTTAATGGACAGGGTAAAATAATCTCAGATTAAGTCTCTCCCGGACTGAGTTGTTGCACCTCAAAAAATACCCAGGAATATTAGTTCCAATACTTTCTCTGTATCAGGCCATGTTCTCCAGAAGAAATTGGTGCATGCTTTGGGAGATCCTCTTAGTCTTATGGTTAATGCTTTAAAAGCAAATGGAAGCTGTGGCCAGTGATAATCCTTAAACCGGGATGCTCTGGTGTGAGTAATCCATGCTTTGATCACCACTTGATTGGCTTACTGTAAATTGCTCTATGTATTAATAGGGCATCCACCTTTAACAATGATTTCTAAATTATAGCTGGTCAAGAAGGTGGCACAGAAATGGATCAATTCGTCATGGAAGGATTAATTATCTCATTAAGTCACTGTGCTGTTTACTAACAATTAGTAACAACATATGGAAACTAAACAAGCGAGTACTGGTCACACCAAGCACTGCTTTACCAGAAATTGAGTTTTCTGGTGAGAATATCTCAGGAAGGTCCAAGAGTCTCTTTCTGCTATGAAGTGAACAGGACACGATTAAAACAATAAGGCTTAACTCATTATCTCCATTTTATGGAATGTAAAGCTCTTTCCTTTGTCATTTTTATCAGAGTTTTATTTCTTTGAACTATCAACCTACAGATGACCATCTTAAGGGAATGGACATCATTATTATCGTTTTGAATTTGTTTTTTGTTTTTTTTCTGCTGAGTTTATAATTGTAGCAAACTGTAATTTGCTTGGAAGCTTTTTCATAGAGTGGGCTATAAACTATATGATTTATTTAAAATAAATAATAAAATAAGAAGACAGCATCAATTCAAAAGCAGATTTCATAAACCACACAAATTAAAACTAAAGCCAACAGTAAGAGAATGCAGTAAAACGGACTTGAAGGTCGTCAGCATCCCGGGGTTCTTCCGAGGTTAGGCTCAGTTTAAACTTAGGGCTGGCTAATTGGAGCTTGGTGGGTTGGATGAGGCTTGTCCTCACTTCATGGGGATCAACTGCACTCCCCACCTCTTTTCCTCTTTCTTTTGGGCGGTGCGATGGCCCCTCATTGCGAAGGGTAGCATGGTTGAATTCCTCCCTGAATTGCTCTAAAGATTCACTTGGGGCTTCCACTAGAGGAAATGGGGTTCTGACTTTTCCCCACTCCTTCATCGACTCCAGTCTTTGTAGCTTGCTTATGCATTGCCCCAGGTGATGGAAGCTAGGGAAGATGGCGGTGCAACCTCAATTGCTTTAGGGATTCTCTTCCACCAATGCTCATCCCTTTCTGCTTCAGTTGCTGAAGCAGGCATCCTGGGCGCCTCAGCTTCCTTGGTCAGGTACAGTTGCAGCTGAATTATGTTTGGGCTGCTGGCTCCTGGAGGCCCCTGGGTGGGAGTAGGTTCTCTCTCCTGGGTTGCCACAACCTGGTAGTGAATTGAGCAGTATGACCATTGCTATCCAGTAGGCCATTAGTTTTAAACTTTTAATGTTTTGGTATTGTCAGATTAAGAATAGGGTCTGTATGTTAGAAGAAATATTCAGTGTTACATTTGCTATACACTGAGCAGATAGATCTCCCAAAGTTCAGTTCGATTTTAGTGTCCCTTATTACTAATTGTTAATAAGTACTTCATAAATATAAACCTTGTTGCTTGAAAGGTGGATTGAGCTATCACGAGAAAGGAATAGCACACTGAGAAAAAAAAATCTTTTGTTTTTATTCCTAAAATCAGTTTATTTAAAAGTTAGATGACATTTGACTAATGACATTTATATAAATGTCAAAACTCTAGGGAGGGAAATATGTCAGCTTTCCCCACTGGAAAACATCTGGTTAAAGCTACATTTCTCCATATTGATTTAATGGAATAAACTCCAATGAACTTGGCAACATATATTATGCTTAGGCATGTATTGGATTTCCTAGTGAAAAGACAAGTCTACCTTCTTTTGTGTTTGTGAAATGTGTATAGTATAACTTAAACTTAACGTATGTTTAAGTCAAATTGATTTTTCTGGCAATAAAGTAACCATAGCTGGATAATACCAAGCAGAGAAAGTTGAAAGTATCAAATTGATAAATACTTGGCTCAATTTTAAAATAGTTTTATTATGTGAGGATAAAAGAGGCAAAAATCCGTATTAATCTAGTTTAGTTTGACCCATTACAAATTGGGAAGAGTATATGTTTCTCCAGCCCCATCTGATTTTATTTTCCTAATTTCAGAGGAATACATATACCCATACATATGCATAAACACAACACTATATTTGTTATAATAAGTGAATAGTGTTTATGATACCATAATTACTGGCCTACATAGATTCCTTCCTTAATATTTGAATTCTCTTCTAGCTTTCTCTCTGCCCAATCATATCAGTTGAGTACCTTCATATTTACAGAAGGCAAGAATCCGATTTGGTTACAGAATTTTATTAAAGAAAGAGGAAAGCAGAGGATGATTTGTTGTCTTATAGGAAGGAAAAAAAACATATTTGGTGAGCATCATATTCATACTCACATTCACCCCTAAAATTTGGCACAAATGAAGTAGAACTCAGCTCCAGAAAGCCTGGGTATCAATTAATATTATTTTCTGCCCCCAACAAATAATGGAAGCTTATGTCTAACTACAATCTGCAAAGTTGGCAATCATTGCTCCACCATCTGTAAAAAATAAAGCTCTGAACTATCAGACTTTGTAACATTACTGAATTCCAAGACCTGTACTTTGAGAAAAAGCAAATTGAATCTCATAACAGCAGTCACTTTTACTTTATACTGAACATGTGACAAATTCCTGAAATAGCTTTAATAATGGCATGGTTGATATACATATTACAGCAGAAAGATATACATCTGTATGTAAGTTATCAACTTTCCCGTCTGAATTCACCCTCAAAGTTTCTTTCATGCTTCTCCATAGAGCCATCATTAAGGGTCGTTCCTTGCATAATTCAGTGCTGTGACTCTTCTGAATTCATTCTTATAAACAGATTTTTTAATGTAGATGTGTACTGAAAAATTGTTCAGCCAAACTTCTGTCAACCAGAATAACACCATTTCACCTCTCTTCCTTGTTTTCACTCTTGTCCAAGTGAAATCTTATAGGCTTATGCAAAAAACACAAAGGTTCACTTTGACAAAGTGATTCAAACCATGGTGGTGACCTGATTCATTTTGCCATAGTAAAGAAGTTGTCCATTTCATCTTAACAAATTTGGGCCTTTGCTGCATGAAGAAGGCTGTTTTCTGCCTTCTTGCCCAATGCTGTCTGAAGTGCTTCCAGGCTGGTTTGTTTTGGGATTACACACAGCATTCATTGAAGCTGCTCAGCTTGGATATATTTAATTCATACAAGTGTTCAAGGCTGAGTACTTTCATTGCAACCCATTCTGAAAATATGACTGAAAGAAGCACTGAATATTGAAATCCAGTTCTCCAAAAGTACGATCTGAATATTTTCCTATGCAACTTGAATAAATAGATGTATGTTAAATAAATATGTAAATAACTACAATGTGAATTTATTGACACTGGCAATATATTCCACTTTTATAATATAACATATTAACATAGTTTGTTGTAGTGGTTAAAGCACCAGGTTAGAAAGCAGGAGACAAGAATTGCAGTCCCTCCTTAACCATGTAAGCCAGCTGAGTGAATTTTCTATCTTGGCCCAATCCTCTTCACAGGGTTGTTGTTGTGGGGAAAAATAGGAGAGAAAAAAAAAGGTTGGATATGTTCATTACCTTGAGCTATTTGTAAAAATAATAAAGGCAGGATACAAATAAATAATTAAAACAAAAATAAAACATTTGGAAGGTTTTGTACCATATATTTAGTTTAGTGGGGGAATTAAAGATAGGTCTGCTTTATATGTTGGCTATTATTTTATGTCTGAAATCTGTTATATTTCTCATTTATTAGGAATAAGAAGGATATATATATATGTAGCATCTGGAATTAAATATGAAAAACTTAATTATTCAATTTGATGTGAAACGACATTCAGTTTATGAAGCATACATTTCTAAATCAGGGATTTATAAATTGGTGTCCACCAACAGGGGTGTTAAAATGGCAGCTCATGGGCCAGATTGACACATGTAGGCTATGCCTATCCCAGCTTCACAAAGGGGAAAAATGTTGCAATACGTCATGTGATGGCAACATGATGCCATGAGTTTGACACCTGTGTTCTATCAGCTAAAATATTTTTTAAAAACATGAAATATTTTGAAATTTTAAGTTTTCAATGGCCATCTACAACATTTCATAGGATGCTAAAATCTTTCAATGTTTTGATGACTGTTTTTTTTTTTTACCCAGATCACCAAGGGTTCAGAGATATTGCTAGATTATGTTAAACATTCAAGACAGTCTCTGAGTTGGTTTTAAATAGAGAACATCATGAGGAAAAAGATATGGCTGTACAGACGTGCTTCTTTTCTCAATGTATCGACACTACTTCTACCAATTGTCTTCTTATTTCCTGTATTCTTCTCTTATGCAGAGAGATGGTCAATGCATGGTTTTCTGAGAGAGTTCATACTATTCCAGTGTGCAAAGAAGGGACCAAACATCACAGTGAAGCTTGTTCTTGTTCCATACGGACTGAAAGCACTAATTCCACACCACCAACTAGGAAGATATCTGCTTCTGAATTTGACAGGCCCCTTAGGCCCATTGTTATCAAAGATTCTGTTGGAACAGTGAGCTTCTTGTCAGATACTGAAAAGAAGGAACAGATGCCTCTCCAATCTCGGACACTTGGAACCAAGGCAGGCGATCAATGCTCAAGACTCTTAGAATTGGTGAAAGATATTTCAAGTCACCTGGATGTCACAGCCCTTTGTCATAAAATTTTCTTGCACATCAATGAACTCATAGCTGCCGATCGGTATTCCCTATTTCTGGTCTGTGAAGACAGTTCCAATGAGAAGTTTCTTATCAGCCGACTCTTTGATGTTGCAGAAGGTTCTACCTTGGAAGAAGCTTCAAACAACTGCATCCGCTTGGAATGGAACAAGGGAATTGTAGGCCACGTGGCAGCCTTTGGCCAGCCTTTGAATATCAAGAATGCCTATGAGGTAAATAAAGGATGCTTGCATGTGGTCTATGTTTGTGAACGTTTTTATCTGGAGAAGCTGCTTTTTAAATAGATTAGAGCAGGAACAACACACAACACATATAAGGAAAGCTATACTGAATTGACCAAAAGCTGCTTAGTTCAGCATCATGTTTTTACAGTTGTCAATGGGAAACCACAAGTAGGAAAGGGGAACAAAACCACTTATTTAGTTGCATTCCCCCAGCAACTGGTAATCACCGGTTCATTTTCACCAACATCAAGATGTATCGTCATTCTAGAAGCCACTGAAAGCTTATATTTTTATACACCTCATAACTCCCTTTTAAGTTGTGCAAGTTTATAACAATGTTATCATGTCATTTATTTAAATATTTTAAAATACTCTTTATTGCAAATTATCCCCAAAGTGGATTACAAATGTCAGTTGTAACACAGATGATTTCTTCTGAAATGTTTTACAACATCTGCTGTCATCAACTAGCCACTGTTGAGGTAAGATA